>WYDK02055625.1:0-12866 GCA_009867345.2 Toxicodendron radicans | reverse complement strand
ACGGCAGTGGGGAGCGGAGTGGGAAAAAGGGAGCCCCCCCCCCCCCCCCCCAAGTTCATTAAACAATTCATCTATTTTCGGGATGGGATATTTATCCGGGACCGTGATTTTCTTCAGTGCCCAGTAGTCGACACAGAAACGCCAGCCGCCATCTTTTTTTTTTTTACCAAGAGCACTGGGCTGGAAAACGGGCTCTAGCTTGGTTTTATGATACCCGACACTAACATTTCTCTCACTATTTCCTCAATCTCGTTCTTCAAATAATACGGGTACTTATGTGGTCAAATGTTAGGGGGTTTGCTACCTGGTTCAAGTCTAATGGAGTGGTTGTGGCCCCTGTCCAGTGGGAGGCCATATGTAGCTTCAAACACCTTAGAGTGAGTGGTTAACAGTTCCTGGATCCTCTCATCTTCTTCGATACCCTCATCCTGCCCTTGTATGCTTCCACACTCGATCTAGTCTGACCCTAAGGTCCTGAGCATTACTTTTAGCGATACCCGAACTTTGTGTAGAGAGGGATCACCACAAAGAGTAATCGTTTCTCTTGCCAGATCAAAACTCATCACCAATCTGTCCCAATCAGTCCTAGTTTCCCCCAGGGTCTTAAGCTAAGCAACTCCCAATATGACATCTGCACTGCTAATCTCAAATGGATAAAAATCCTAGACCATTGTAATGCTAGGTAGTTGCAAACTTACCCCGTTGCACTCTCCCTGAAACCTAACATTGTAACCATCCCCCATGCTGAGACTAAAGGTGTTTGTCAGTATGATTGGAATCTGCAGTTCGTCAACAACTTCTTGCCGGATAAAGTTGTGAGAGGCCCTGCTGTCTATCAACACAATAACCTCTCTCGCCCCAATTTTTCACTTAAGCCTCATGGTGTGTGGACCGTTGATTCCCGAGATTGAGTTGAGAGATACTTCTACTTCGTTTTGTGTTTCTTCGGGACTCACTTCATCTTCGTTCACTGCATTATCCCCATCCAACTCACACCCATCCACTAACAAGACATTAAACTGTTTATCTCCACATCTATGTCTCTGAAAAAATTTTGAATCGCACCGATAGCACAAACCCTCTCTCTCTTCTTTTGAATTTCTGCCTCTGTCAGTTTCTTGAAGGGGAATTCCCGTCGGAAGGGGCTCGATCGGAGATTAGATGATTGAGAGGAGTTAGGGCTAGAAGTGTACTCACTTGGGTTCCTTCTCGCAAATGGAAGAGGAGGCTGAATTGATTTGGGTGAGTCACTGGATATCTGCCCCTTACTAACCTCTTTGGGCCTGGTCATAAAGATGAAACTCCTTGGCCTATTTGAAGAATTGTCTTAATTGTTCTGACGACCCATTCCACTTCGGGCCTCTTCAAGAACTACGTTTCTATCTTCAACCCGTTGGGCTAACAATGTAATTTTGGTAAGAGAATTGGGCTGGGCTAGGATATTGGGCTGCTACAATTTGATTTCTGCCTTGACCTCTGGTTTTAGTCCATTCATAAATGCAGCAGTCAAGACGTCCTCCCTTTCTCCGACTACGATCGCCAAAATCTCCTCAAATCGACGCTGATAATCCTTCACAGTACCGCTCTGTTTGGTTGACATTAATAGCTTTAATGGAATGACCTCTTGGGTCCCACTGAACCTCTGCAAAAAGGCCAGCTTAAACTCCGGCCAAGTCACCGTCGGCTTCCTTGCCTTCGCCCATTGATACTAGTGGAGGGCCTCGCCCTCCATGCAAAGTGCTGTCGACTGGACCTTGGCTCCCTTCGTTATCTGATTGAGCAAAAAGTACTGCTCCACCTAAAAAATCCACCTATAAGGATCTTTTCCTGAGAAAATAGGCAACTCGAGTTTTCGGCCACCCCAGTCCCGCCGATTCCCTCCATCACCTTGGCTCTCACTTCGATTTCTCGAAGTCTCGTTCCCCTGTGGGAACCCTATATTGTGGAAGCGCCCCATTCCAGAATGGTTGTCTTCTTCGCCAGTTTTCCGACGAGTCTCCTCTTCTGCATCCTTCTATCGCATCCATGCTTGCATCTCCACCAACATCTCCCTTATGGAGGTAACGTTCCCCATTAACCCTGTTATGTCTCTCTGAATCGCTTTCACTTCTCTTTCAACGTTATCAACTCTGTCCTCCATTTTTTACTTAACCATGCCCAGTGAAAGCTCGCTCTGATACCAGTTTGATGGAATCCCTCACTTATACCAAACTCAAACACCAAAATCAAAAGCACTCACTGATTCACACGTTAATTCTCAATACAAACAAGTCAAGTAAAATAATCACAGTTCAATCAATCAGTAAAACAAGAAGAAATGTTTCATTAATATTGGAAAGAAATTGTTCAATGAAACAGTAACGAAAGCAAATTCCCAAGCACCCATTGGTCTTCGAGGGCCAGTACCTCCCTAGACAAAATCCCACAATAATCCGAATACCCCTGCCACAACGTGCCCCTACTCATTTTTCTGACATTCTGATTCTACCAACTGTCATTGCCACCTGTCCCAAAAGCCCAACCAATTCACACAGACCAAAACACACTCACACAAGCCAATTCCTAACCCAACAGATCATATTACACTCATTGCCCTATTATACCCTTACATTTATACCATTTGGTAATGTTGGGTCCATCATCCTCCAACATCAACATAAAATGCTCCCAACTTAAAGCAAAAGAACTACAACTCGATACAGAATTGACATGAATATTTATTGTAATTAATGCAAAAAATGCTATAAGTATATTGATACTAACAAAAATGTAGTATTTGCTTCAACAACATCATAAAGCTAAAAGTAACTAACCAAATATATCAATTTGAATTTGCAAAGAATGAGGCAGTATTTTACCGTCCTAAGAAGAGAACTTCCTTTTCCTATTCGCAAAGGATTACATCCCATAAAATTCCTTCGATGGTAGACACACTTAGTAACACACATAACACAAAATCAATTGACAGTTGTATCTTAATTAACTCGTTAAAAGAAATACTCCAAGTAAAAAACAAACTATATCAATATAAGTTCTAATAACACAATCTTTCCTAGTTAGCAAATTCCTTATATATAATGGCACACATGAATTCATAAAAATACATGCACATATACATTCATCATGTTTACGATTTCAAAATTTTTGTTCGCTTAAACTACGAAGTAAGAACCCTAAATTTCTAAATTTAATCTTTGTCCAATAAAAGCAGCTCCCCAATTATCTCTCTAAATTCTCTCTATTAAACGCCTACAATATATTCAAAAAAATCATACATCTAAAATTTTCAAATCGCACCAAACACAAATAGCACGTGATCAAACGACTGCGATTGCGTGTCTTCCAAAAAAGTGCAAAATGCCTCAAAATCTGAGACACGGATAGCAACATAAGCAAGAGTTATGCCTCCAATATCATTTTAGCAGTAACTATGTCCAGTACGATGCCTTAAGATCTTTGCGGCTTCCTGCGAACAATATGAATACAAGATTCAGTCAAGATAATTATTATAGCCAAAGACAATATCATAAATAGGCACTTAGAAAATGCAAAATGAATGGCTAAGCTTAGACTTTAACAACTTCATGTAACTTAATTTATAATTGTGTTTTTGACAGCTAGCCTTTAATTAGTATTAACATTTTGCAATTTGGATAACATCTAACAATTAATGTCATACCCTACTAGTTGGATTGAAAAGCTCTCAATATGGGTATTTTGCAATAGAAAGTATTGTAAGTTTTTTTCATTGCTTAATTCTGATCTATTATTAATTTATTATTAGTAAAACAACACTCTATCAAAGGGATAAGAAAAAAGTCATCTACAATATGACACATGCAGCAGTTATGCAATATAACAAAAGCAACAGTCTTTATCCTTCTCTTCTTTTTTGTTGTGGGTAAGGCAAACAATCAAATAAAAAAAATTAGAAAAACAAGAAATGTAAAGATTTTAAAGGCAAAGATCTTAAAGCATCCTACTTTGTCTTACCGATTTCATAAGAAATTGGTGACGATCAATGACATTTGAGTGTTAGGAAATAAGAAATTGGTGAGGATGGATGACAAGGCATATTGGGTTTTAGATGTGATTGTTGTTGTTGTTGTGGAGGTCTTAGATGTGACGTTTTATGTGGTAGCGGTGGTGGTGGTGGTTGATTTTTTGGAGGCTGCGACATTTCCGATGAGATCCATGGAGCATTTCTTAGACAACAAGCACTAGCTCCCGGTGGGACTTCATAAAAAGCAAACAAAGATAAGATTGAAGGGAATTAAACGCACGTAGTGTTCATTATAGTGGAGGATTTTGGGGCGTGCATGGCCGAGGTTTAGGGCACAAAAAGAAAATGTGGGGTGGAGGATTTTGGGGCAGCGGGATGGGGAATAATGATAAAAGGGGGATTGGGATTTTTTAGGGTTCAGGGTTTAAAAACTTAAAATTTATTATTCTATACTTTTCAATTAAATAATAAAGGGAATTTTATAATATTTGTAAAAGTTATTAAATATGTATTAGGTTTAGACTTATTTCTCAAATAAACTGTCGCTTAGATAATGTAGTATTGCAAATATTAACAGTGTGTGAGAATGATTTCAATTAGACGTATTAAAATTGTTAGATGTGTAACAAAGGATTTTGTAAGGGATGAAAAAGAAAAAAAGTTTTCTTAATGAGAGAAGATGGTGTCAGATTTTGGTCAAGACTCAAGAGAGGGTGAGGCGTGTGGAGAAGTTTCATTATAAGAAAGTTTTTTTTTTTTTTTAAATCGGGGTGTCCCGGTGAGTTTATCAGCACCTCGATTAAGCAAATTTGAATTAACTCGAGTCACTTGAGTCTAATCACTCAAGTTGCTCGAGTCTAGTCATTTAGAGCTTGTTTGACTGAGTTTATAAAAAGCTAGTGTTTATAAGATAATTTGAACTTATAAACATTTGAAATTTAAGCAGTTAAGTGTTTTGTTAAAGTATTTATAAGTGATTGATAAGTATTTGACACGTTTAGTAAAATGTGGCTTATAAATACGTTTCATTAAATAGGGGTAACATGATAATATAAAAATAAGGTTATATGATGGAATTTTAAAATTAAATAGGGGTAATGTGGTAATATATTTGATAAAAGGAGGTTATAAGTCTTAAAAAAAAAAAAAAAGGTTCACAACTTATTTTTAGTTTGACTTATAAGTTCAAAAAATTTATAAACAATCAAATCTTCTTGATTGTGGAGAAATTTCATTATAAGAAAGAAGAGTTTTAATATATTATTGTCATTGGATCAATCCGATGATTAGAATGTTAGGTTTTTTATTTAAAATTGAAATGTAGAATATTATTGGATTTTTGCTTTTTTATTTTATTTTAAGAATTTAATGTTAAAAGGTATGTGAAACGTAGAAATATGTTTAGTGTACATATACAAATTTGAATTAACTTGAGTCACTTCAGTCCCATCACTCAAGTGCTCGAGTCCAGTCACTTAGATGAACATATAATGATATTAACTTCGCTCCACTGGATCATATGAAATATCAATATAACCCATATAAAATATTAAAAAACCCACTCTAACGAGATTAATACCATTATAACCAACTTAAGTGATTGGCCTCGAGTGACTTAAGTTTCTGCAATATTTCTAGAAATCAAATTTTTTGATTCAAATATTAGAAAATGAGTTTTTTTCCCCTAAATATGGAATACCTCACTTATATTAAACACATATGAACATAATATTATTTTAAATATATACAAACAATACAAAATAAATAAATTTAAAAAATTAAGGAGAAGAAAAGGGAGAAAGAAAGAAAGAAAAAGTGACAGTGAATTGAATTGAAGGAGAAGGGCAAAATTGTCCAAACATTGTATAAGAGATCTTACTTACAAAACAATTAGAGTTGAATTGTTTTTTTAATTTGACTCTTCTAATGAGGTCATATTTCAAATGAGGTCATATAAATAATTTTCAAAAACACAAACTGAATTTATTATACTATACTTTTACAGTTAAATAATATAGGGAACTATATAGTCTTTTTCATAACTTTATTCTAATGATTCCATTGATGAAATTGATAAAAAAAAAATGGGAAAATATATTTTTCAAAGT
The DNA here is from genome assembly GCA_009867345.2 of Toxicodendron radicans. Classification (NCBI taxonomy): domain Eukaryota; kingdom Viridiplantae; phylum Streptophyta; class Magnoliopsida; order Sapindales; family Anacardiaceae; genus Toxicodendron; species Toxicodendron radicans. The sequence goes on along the minus strand of WYDK02055625.1, from coordinate 6,755 downwards.
TTATTATTCTATACTTTTTTCCCTTTAAACCACTTATTAGATTGATAAAAAATGGGAAAATATATTTTTCAAAGTTTATTATTCTATATTTTTTCCCTTTAAAGGGAATTATAGTCTTTTCGTACCTTTATTATAGTGATTCCACTTATTAGATTGATAAAAAATGGGAAAATATATTTTTCAAAGTTTATAGGTCGATAAATGTAATTACCATAAACCTTGGGTGAGAAATTGCCATTCACTCTAATAAAAATGATCATTTTCAGATATAAAAAAATTACACTAAATGCTACATAATTCTCATTTTCAGTGTCTAACCTAAGATAATGTTATGTCTATGAACCGACTTCACTGTCTCTCTTTCTCTCCAATTCCCTCCAACTAGATTATTTTGTCTTTTTGGACTTTAACTTTGCTTAGCTTCTAATAATTTGCTTGTTTATTGATTTTTATTTATTTATTTGTGGATAAGTTTAGGGACTAAAGGCAAGATTATAGTAAGAGTTATTACTTGCATTTCATAGAGGTATCTAGATTATGTGAACCAATCAACCAACACTCTTTAAAAAAGTCACCTGCAATATCACACAAGTAGCAGTCTTGTCTAGCAAATCCTTTCACTGAGGATGAAACGTTGGGATCTCTTTTATAAGAGTTGTTCTGTGTCGTGCGAACAATATGAATACAAGATTCAGTTATGTTAATTATCCTACTTAGGATTAACATTTTGCAATGTGGATACCAGGATACCATCTAACAATTAATGTCATACCTCTGATATGATAAAAAGTTGTACTATAGTATAATCACCTGTGTTGAATATCCCTCATTTTGGTACATGTACTCTAATCATCTCTTTTGAATATCTCTCATTTTGGTACGTGTACTCTAATCACATATGTTGAATATCTCTCATTTTGGTATGAATATACTAAATCTCTAGAGAGATTGTTGCACGGACTAACAAAATAAAAATAATTTGAATGAGATATAATTTACCCATTAAAATATTACAAAAACACTAAAATTCGATCTAATCATAATTACAAAGTTGCAAACCCTAAAATCGTCATTATAAATACAAAATACAAAATGAAAATATTACAAAAACACGTTTCTAAGATATGTTTTTGTAATTTTTTAAAATTAAGAAACTAAACCGGACCGGGAGCTTCATTAACACGTCAGTTTACTAAATAACAACTATTAACTTAAGTTTATCATTCAAAACAAATTTTTTTAATGCGGGGCATGATGGGGATGCTCCGCTGCGGGCTCCTTTGGATGTGGGGGGCTTGCTATCGGGAGCGTCTCCGTCTCCCTTTCTGTTCTAGTGTGGTCCATGAATGTACCACAAAGCACATATGACCGACATAGCCAAAATAAAAAATATAATGATCAATAACATTTTCTACACAAATCAAAGAAAATGAATATACATGAATAAAGACTAAATAAATAACCAAATAAAAATAATTTAATGTCATGTATAGTAAGGATAGTCGATAATAAAAGCTTCCAAATTATAGAATGAGATCTGTTGAGTTGATAAGTTATCTAGGGGGAAAAGATTAAAAAGCCATTTTGGGCTTGCATTGAATTAAAAAGCCTACAAGTTTCAAAGTCTTAACTAAATAGCCTCATTTTTTATTAAGATTAATTAATCACTAATCATGTCTTAATTAAGATTAATGCAGCATTGACTCAAGTTTTTAAAATTATACTTTGTCCCTAAAAATTCAAAATTGTTGCAAAGAAACCCAAACCCAAAACAAAGAATTCCAAACCCAAAACAAAGAATTTGTCCCCTCACTCCCGCCATTAACGTCGACCATTCCCGTCCCTGTTATTGTTTCTTCTTAGCAAAATAGAAGCCCAACTCCTCCTCCTCCTACTCCTACTCCTCCTTCCTTTACATCTTATTTTTTCTCTACATCTTATTCTTTCTCTACATCTTCTTCTTCATTGTTACACAAAGAAAGTGATATTTGAAGGGCGTAGAAGTTCCGCCTCGGCCTCCTCCTCCTTCTCCTAACATTTCGTCCAGGTTTGTGTTACCCCTCTTTGTATTTTAGATTTCTATCCACAAAGATTTAATGGATTGGGTTTGAGTTTGAGTTATGATTTTAATTTAGTGGCTTAGGTTTTTGGTTTGTGTTTGATGTAATGCAAGTTGAAATGAGTGAAATTTGTTGATGATTTTCTTGCATTGTGGGTTGCTGGGGGTGGTAGCAATTGGAAGAATCAATTATAGTTGTAGATCATGAAATGGATTCCAATAAATCTCGATCGCTTAAGCGATCTGGTCTGGTATAGATAAGATTGATCGCTTAAGCGATACACTAGTTCGCTTAAGCGGTAGAGAAGATCGCTTAAGTGATCTGGTGTGATATAAACCAGATCGCTTAAGCGACTTACCAGATCGCTTTTAAAATCTGTTAAATCTTAATATATCGCTTAGTAATATTTTTTTTTTCTTGCATTATAGATACTTGACTATTATTAGACATGGGACAAATTGTTTTGGGTATTGAATATTTTGGTGAGTGGGTGGAGGACGAAAGTTGCTGGAAGTGGATTGCGAAGAGCAAAGAAGTTATACCAATTGTTGTGAGTACATAAGTTACTTTTGATGAGTTGATTGATGAAATCATTAGAAGAGGTGAGTTGAGTTGCTCGCGTAGTGATATAGTCGTGAAGTATGTTTTACGTAGAGTGCCTGAAGATTGTAAGGTACCCCCTGCTATATTAAAGTCGAATGAAGGTGTGAAGATATATATGGTTGATGTGGGCGATAATGGTTCGAGGTTGATTTTAAGGGTTTCTATTTTGGATAAACCATCGGAAATTGGTTCAAAGGAAGGGGAGAACGAGCAAGTTAGTGCGGAGAATGATGGTTTTAATTTTAACTACGAGAGCATTGATTTCTTTGTTGATAAATCAAGAGTAGGGGTGATTTGGGCGGTAAGGAGGACACTGTAGAAGAGGTTGTTCTTGGGGGGCAGAATAGAATTGATGACGAGAATACTGTACAAATTCCCGCAAATGTAGAGATTCCTATAAATACAAATCATGCAGAAGATGTAGTTTGTGAGGAAGAAAACACTATAGTCCTTCATATAGATTTAGAGGAGACAATTGCAGTTAGTAGTGAATGTGTTTACTGATGGTTCGGACTTGCACGTAGGGTATTTATTTGACAACAAGGAGGAAGTGGTTAGGAAGCTAAAACTTGTTGCCGTGAGAGGTAATTTTGAGTTCATCACCAAAAAGTCTAATTCATCAATAGTGACTATTGCATGTCGTGACCGAAACTGCAAGTGACGGGTTTACTGTAGAAGGTATTTGGAATCTGAGAAATTTATTGTTAGCACATATACCCGTGAGCACACATGTGTGTTGGGACATATTTCAGGCCATCATCGACAAGCCTTCGCTGATGTTATTGGACAATTTGTGAAATGTCTGTTTGTTGAAGGAAAAGGTCTATCTCCTAAAGACATTCATAATCATGTGCGCACAGAGTTAGGATGTGATGTCAGTTACTGAAAATCTGGAAAGGGAGACAATATGCACAAAATTTTGTGAGGCGCACGCCAGAGCACGGGTACGCAGTAATAAATGCGTATCGTTATATGCTTGAGTTGACAAACCAAGGTAGTAAGACAACTTTGAAGTGGGAAAATGATATGAGGTTTAAATATTTTTTGTTGCTTACGGAGCTGCCATCAGATGTTTTCGAAACATGAGAAAGGTGTTGGCTGTTGATGGTTGTTTTTTGACTGGAAAGTTTGGAGGTACATTGTTGGTTACCACTGCACAGGATTGCGAGAATCACACATATCCCATTGCATGGAGTGTGGTTGACTCTGAAAACGACAAGTCATGAACTTGGTTTTTTAAGCAATTACTTAAGATAGTGTCTGACAGTGATGAGTTGTGCATAATATCCGATAAACACAACTCTATAAAGAAGGGGATTGCCACTATTTACTCTTTAATGCATCACAGTTTCTGTATGAGGCACCTTGGCAAGAACATAAAACAAAACTTTAAATGTGGTGGCCTCATTCAGACATATTATATGGCAACAAAAGCTTATCGAGTTGATGAGTTCGAGGAGCACTTCCGTCAAATCCGAATCAAGGATGATAAGAATGTTAAATATCTTGAGCATGAAGTTGGTTTTGAGTAATGGAGTATAGCTTATTTTCTTGGAAGAAGGTTTGATGTCATGACCACGAACATGACAGAGTCCATAAATTTAAAGTTGTTAATAGAAAGGGAGTTTCCAATTGTTGCCATTTTTGATACAATACAGAGGACATTGTCACGCTGGTTCCATAAGCATCGTACGGAGTCAAATAATTTTACCACAATCCTAGTTCTGTCGGCTGAAAAGTTATTGCGAGAACGTATCAAACTTTCAAATGCATTGTTTGCCTATCCTCTTAATGTTCAAGAGTTCATCGTGCGCGGCTATGGTGCGGATGCACTAGTTAACCTTCTTAATAAAACTTGCAGCTGTAAAGTGCTTGACATTCAAGGTTTACCATGTCCTCATGCATTAGCAGCACTAAAAAACCAACGCAAGCCAAATTATGGCTCAAGAATTTATACGGAACTTTGCTCCCTTCTCTATATGACAAACCACTACATGCTGGCTTATTCAGAAATGATATATCCAGTTCATCCGAAAGAGGAATGGGTGGTGCCGCGAGAGTTGCTAGACATTATCATTCACCCGTCATTCGTGAAGACACAAAAAGGGAAAAAAAGAGTTAAGCGTATTCCATTAGCCTGTGAGGTTACTCGGAAGAAGTATAAGTGCTCAATTTGCAAGCAACTTGGCCATAAGAAAAGCAGTTGCCAGAATCAATCAGGTGCCGATCGTGAAAATTAGCTTCAATGACAATAGTGTAATTTGTGGGTTTATTAATTGTAAGGCTATGTAACATTTATCATAGAACAATGGGTTTTTTTATTATAAATCTTTCATAGCTTTGTATCGTTGTATGTTTGTGTTGTAAATTCGCTTTATTTTGCTGAAATTGTATATTATCGAATGTAAAAAACCGTAGTAATTTACAAATATACCTGTAAAAGAAGGATACTTGACAAAAAAACAAATTAGCCTTGATCGCTTAAGCGAGCAGGAATCGCTTAAGCGATCAAGGCAAATTGTACTGAATCGCTTAAGCGATCTAGTACAATTTGCAAATTAGCCTAGATCGCTTAAGCGATCAAAGCAAATTGTATTGGATCGCTTAAGCAATGGATGCAATCGATGACATCGCTTAAGCGATCGTGTATTGAAGAAGAATTATTCCAAGTAAAATGCATTGTTTACCTATATAGCTTAAGCGATAATGGCAAATTGTACTAGATCGCGTAAGTAAGGGGTTGAATCGCTTAAGCGATCATGTATTAGAGAATCATTATTTCAAGTAAAATGCAAATTAGCTTAAGCGATAATGGCAAATTGTACTAGATCGCTTAAGCGAGGGGTTGAATCGCTTACGCGATCAAGGAAAATTAGCTGAGATCGCTTAAGCGATTCAAGGCCTCGCTTAAGCGATTGTGTATTGGAGAAGCATTATTCCAAGTAAAATGAAAATTCGTCTAGATCGCTTAAGCGATCAAGGCAAATTGTACTGGATCGCTTACGCGATCAAGACTAATTTCAAGGGATCGCTTAAGCGAGATGTGACATCGCTTAAGTCACTTAAGCGATCGTGTATTAGAGAATGTTTATAAAGTACAATGCAAATTAGCCTTAATCGCTTAAGCGATCACTGAAATCGCTTTCGCTATCAAGGCAAATTGTATGGAATCGCTTAAGCGATCATGGCTAATTTCAAAGGATCGCTTAAACGAGAGGTGATATCGCTTAAGCGATCGTGTATTGAGAATATTTATAAAGTACAATGCAAATTAGGGTTGATCGCTTAAACGATCGCTGAAATAGCTTTAACGATCGCTGAAATAGCTTAAGCGATCAAGGCAAATTGTACGGAATCGCTTAAGGGATCAAAGCTAATTTCAAGGGATTGCTTAAGCGAGAGGTGACATCGCTTAAGCGATTGTGTATTGGAGAAGGTTTATAAAGTACAATGCAAATTAACCTTGATCACTTAAGTGATCGCTTACATCGCTTAAGTGATCAAGACAAATTTCACTGGATCGCTCAAGCGATCGGTGACATCGCTTAAGCGATCAAGGCAAATTTGTACTGGATCGCTTAAGCGGTCTATGGGATCGCTTAAGTGAGAGGTGAAATCGCTTAAGTCATCGATCAAGACAATTTTCAGTGGTTCGCTTAAGTGATCAAGGCAAATTCCAAAGGAACGCTTAAGCGATAAGTGACATCGCTTAAGCGATCAAGGCAAATTCCAAAGGATCGCTTAAGCGATCATTGACATCGCTTAAGCGAAGTTGTATTGGAGAATGATTATTCCAAGTGTAATGCAAATTAGCCTTTATCGCTTAAGCGACGTGTTGAATCGCTTAAGCAATCGTTCAAATCGCTTAAGCGATCCTGGCAAAATTCACTACATCGCTTAAGCGATCGTTCGTTGAAATCGCTTAAGCGATCATGGCAAATAACGCGATCGTTTAAATAGCTTAAGCGATCAAGACTAATGTGTACTGGATTGCTTAAGCGAGCCTTGACATCGCTTAAGCGATCATGTTTTTGAGAATGATAATTATAAGTTTTGCAAATTATAATTCTAAGATTACTAATTAAACTTAAA
>WYDK02055614.1:0-12869 GCA_009867345.2 Toxicodendron radicans | reverse complement strand
CTCTTTTTCATCACCCTCTTCAGCTTATCCCAAGACCTCACTCTATCTTTTCCTTCTCTTTCCCTTTTCTTCCTCACGTTCTCCCACCACAAGGAAGCATATCCTTTAAATTTCAGAATAGCTACCTTGCACTTCTTCTCATCCATATAGCCCTTAAACTCAAATACCCTCTCTATCTCACTCAACCAATCAATAAACACATTAGGGTCAGTCCCATCCATGTGGTACCAAAGAAGTCGGGCATTACAGTAGTGAAGAATTCTGCTAATGAGTTAGTGCCGACTAGGATGACCACCGGATGGAGAGTCTGCATTGATTATAGGAAGTTGAATGTGGCAACTAAGAAAGACCATTTCCCTCTTCGTTTTATCGATCAGATGCTTGAGATATTAGCTGGTTTTCCTCATTATTGTTTTTTGGATGGCTTTTCAGGTTACAACCAGATTCTGATCGCTCTAGAGGATCAAGAGAAGACGACGTTCACTTGTCCATTCGGAGGATGCTATTCAGGTTATGCAATACGCCATCGACTTTTCAAAGGTGTATGATGTCGATTTTTCTGATATGATTGAAAATTTTATTAAGGTATTTATGGATGACTTTTGTTTCTTCGGTGTTACTTTTAATGATTGCCTTTATAAACTAGCGTTAGTGTTGAAAAGATGTGTGGAAACAAATTTGACTCTAAGTTGGGAAAATAGTCTTTTTATGGTGAAGCAAGGGATAGTTCTAGGACATGTAGTGTCTAGTAGGGAAATTGAGGTAGATAAGGCAAAGGTGGATTTAATTGCCAAATTGCCGCCACCTACATCTGTGAAGGGTGTGCGGAGTTTTCTTGGTCATGCCAGATTTTATAGGCATTTTATAAAAGACTTTTCTAAAATTAGCCGACCCTTTATGTAACCTTTTGGCTAAGGAAACGTCGTTTGATTTTAATGAGGAATGCCTAGAAGCCTTTAATATCCTGAAAGTCAAATTAATAGCTACACCCATACTGATGTCTCCTGACTGGCCCCTACCATTTGAATTGATGTGTGACGTGTCTAATTATGCATTAGGGGCAGGTCTAGGACAAAGAGTGGGAAAGTTGCATCACGTGATTCACTATGCAAGTCAAACTTTGACTGATGCACAAGTCAATTATTCTACCACTGAAAAGAAGTTCCTCGCCATTGTGTTTGCCTTAGAGAAATTTTGCTCATACTTGATTGGGTCTAAGGTGATAGTGTTCTCCGATCATGTTGCTTTGAGATATTTACTAAGCAAGAAAGATGCTAAGTCGAGGTTTATTAGATGGATTTTGTTGTTGCAAGAGTTTGATTTGACGATTAAGGATAAGAAAAAGAGCGAAAATGTAGTGGCTGACCACTTGTCTAGGCTAGTGGAACCATTAAGCCATGAAGAACGTAACCAAGACTAGGAGTACCCCCTCATTGAGACATTCCAGGATGAAAAATTGTTTTCCATTGTCGGAAGAGATCCTTGGTATGCTGATATAGTTAATTACCTTGCTTGCGGTATTATTAACCCTGATTTGACTTTTCAGGAAAAGAAGCGATTCCTATCCATGGTGAAGCATTATTTCTGGGACGATCCTTACTTGTTTAAAAGTTGTCTTGATCAAGTGATAAGGAGGTGTGTTCCTGAGGAAGATCAAGAAAGTATCATGCAGCACAACCACGAGCTTCAATGCGGAGGGCATTTTGGCGGAAAGAAGACGACATTAAAGGTATTGCAATGTGGTTTTTATTGGCCAACGTTATTTAAAGATGCTTTTACTTTTTATGCTAGGTGCAATCAATGTCAGAGGACGGGAAACATTGGCAAATGAGATGAGATGCCACTCACCATATTCATGTCGGTTAAGTTATTCGACGTGTGGGGCATCGACTTTATGGGTCATTTTCCTGTTTCTTTTGGTTTTACTTACATTCTTGTTGTTGTTGATTACGTTTCTAAATGGGTTGAGTAACGATTCCCATGGTGTGCTTGATTTTAAGTGGCAACCTTATACCATCCGCAAACATTCGGCCAAGTGGAAGTGAGCAACCAGCAAATCAAGGCCATCTTGGAGAGGACAGTCAACACCTCTAGGAAGGATTGGGCAGTGAAATTGAATGACGCCTTGTGGGCTTATAAGACTGAATTTAAGACGTCTATCAGAATGACCCCTTATAAGCTAGTGTTTGGGAAAGTGTGTCATTTGCCGATGGAGTTGGAACATAAAGCATACTGGGCAATCAAGCGGTTAAACTTCGATATGGACAAGGCTGGAGAGGCAAGGAAACTTTAATTGAATGAACTGGATGAGCTACGGTTTGAGGCGTATGAAAACGCAAAAATCTACAAGGAAAGACCAAGCTCTACCATGATAAAAAGATCGTGCAAAAAGAATTCCATCCGGGAATGAAAGTGTTATTATATGATTCACGTTTAAGACTTTTTCCTGGTAAATTTAAGTCAAGATGGATCGGACCATTTCAAGTGCTAGAAGTGTTTCATCATGGAGCGGTGGAAATTGAAAATATAAAGACGGGACACCGGTTCAAAGTGAATGGTCAACATTTGAAGATGTACCTGGAGGGTGCTCCTGTCAGTCAAGTGGTGGATCGAGTTGATTTGGAACAGTGAATGTCGAGCATTTCGTTCAGCTGGACGTTAAACGGTGGCTTCTTAGGAGGCAACCCAAGGGTTTGATTTTTAGATATTTTGTGTTCTTTTTATGATAAGGTGTGGTAATGCGATGAGTGATTGAGTACTTTTTCATAAGAGAGCCAAAGTGTCAATTGTTGAAATGAAAGCCACCATCACTGATGATGACATGTGGGTGGCCAAAACAGCTAAACATGTGAGATTGAATGAAATTGATGACCACTCGATGATCATTAGTTCTAGTGGCAATGGCTTCCACCCATTTGGACACATAATCAACCGTTAGCAAAATGTATTCAAAGACAAAAGATGAGGAAAATGGATCCATGAAATCAATACCCCACACATCAAACACTTCTACAACCAAAATAGGATTAAAGGGCATCATGTCTCGTTTACCAAAATTTCCCACTTTTTTACATGAAGTACAAGCGCGATAATAAAACAATGCATCGCGGAAAAGAGTTGGCCAATAAAAGCCACATTGAAGAATTTTATGTTCAGTCCTCTTGCCACTGTAATGACCACCACAAGCATATGAATGGCAGAAAGTGAGTATGTTTGAAAATTCATGGTTCGGGACACATCTCCTTAGAATTTTATCAGCACACACCTTGAAAAGATCCGGGTTGTCTAAAAAATAATGTTTGATGGTTGCAAAGAATTGATCTTTTTGAGTTTTGGTCCATCCTAATGGCAATTGCCCCATAGTTAAGTAATCAACTATATGGGCATACCAAGGTGTCTTCGTTTGGGATATAGCAAATAATTGCTCATCCGGAAATGAATCATTCAAACTTGGACCAGGAATGTACTCTGTAAAGAGTCGAGACAAATGATCAACAACAACGTTGTCTCTACCCTTTTTTCTTTAATCTCATGATCAAATTCCTACAATAACAGAATCCATCTAATTAATCTAGATTTAGTGTCTTTCTTGTCTAATAAATATCTCATGGCGACATGGTCGGTAAAGACAACTATCCTAGATCCTAACAAATACGACCGAAACATATCAAGGGAATATACTACGACAAGCAATTCTTTATCAGTTGTAATGTAATTGCGTTGAGCATCGGAGAGTGTTTTGCTCGCATAGTATATCACAATGGGCTTTTTATCTACCCTTTGACCAAGAATTGCACCAATGGCGTAGTCTGACACATCACACATAATTTCAAAGGGTAGATTCCAATCAGAAGATTGAATAATTGGTGTCATGGCTAATGCATTCTTTAGCGTGAGAAATGCTTTCATACAAGCTTCATCAAATGCGAATGTCGTTTCTTTAGCAAGTAAATCACACAAAGGTTTAGAAATCTTGCTAAAATCCTTGATGAAAAGTCTGTAAAATCCTGCATGACCAAGGAACGATCTAATTTGCCTAATTGATGGAGGCAAAGGTAGTTTAGAGATCAACTCAACCTTCGTCTTATCAACGACAATCCCCTACTTGGAAACAATGTGACCTAAGACAATTCCCTCTTGAACCATGAAATGGCTCTTCTCCAAACTTTGAACAAGATTTGTCTCTTTACATCTCTTCAACACTAATGTAAGCTTATCGAGATAATCCTCAAAAGATGTACTAAATACAGAGAAATTGTCCATAAAGACTTAAAGGAATTGACCCACCATGTCTGAAAATATTGATAACATGCACCTTTGAAATGTTGTAGGTGCATTGCACAATCCGAAAGGCATGCGACGGAAGGCAAATGTACCAAAGGGGCATGTAAACGTGGTGTTTTCCTGGTCTTCTGGGGAACTAGCACTTGATTATATCCTGAATAGCCATCCAAGAAATAGTAGAAAGCTTGTCCCGCGAGTTTCTCTAGTATTTGATCGATGAATGGAAGCGGGAAATGATATTTTCAAGTGGCTAGGTTAAGCTTCCTATAGTCGATACAAACTCTTCATCCTGTCGGAGTACAAGTAGGAATTAGCTCACCTTTTTCATTTTCAACAACAGTGAGTCGACTCTTCTTAGGCATGACATGGGTCGAACTTACCCATTTGCTATCAGAGATGGGATAAATGATACGCGCATCAAGCCACTTGATGACTTCCTTCTTCACCACCTCCTTCATATTCGGGTTTAGCCTTCTTAGAGCGTCATGCACCGGTTTGGCATTCTCTTCACAAAAAATTTGATGCATGCACAAAGAAGGGCTAATCCCGCGTAAATCAGAAACATACCAACCAATAGCTTCCTTATGCTCTATCAAAACTGCCACTAATCTCTTCTCCTGCTCTCTATCTAAGTTGGCAACAATAATCACAGGTAAGGTTTCATTAGGTCCTAAGAATATGTATTTTAGAGTGTCAGGCAAGACCTTTAACTCTAAAATTGGAGGAGACTCAATCGACCTAAGTTGGATAGTCTTGGATAAAGGTGGCAAAGGCTCAAATCTCGGGGTCTAAGGTCTACGCTCTAGACTGAAAGACCTATCAAGGTAAGCACTAACTTCTTCCACTTCGGCTAAGGTACTCAAGGAAAACATCTCATCAACCGAAGGATTCAAACACGCATGATTGCATTCTCATAAAGCATTCGTGGGGCATGTGCCTCCACCAAAGTATCAACAATATCCACTGAGAAGCATTCATGCTCTTCCTCATGCACCAGTCCTAATCCTGCATTAAACACATTGAGTTTGAGTTTCCTATTCCCAAAGGAAACTTTCATCTCTCCAGATCCACAGTTTATGCAAGCATTCGCCGTTGCAAGAAAAGGTCTCCCTAAAATAATCGATGGCATGCTTCCACGACTAGTAAATTCCATGTCTAAAACAAGGAAATCCACCAAGAAATATAATTCTTTAACTGTAACTAGCACGTTCTCAATTACGCCCTAAGGCATTTTGATCAATCAGTCAGCCAAGTGAAACTGCTCATACACAGAAATGGGGAACAAATTCACACTCGCCCCTAAGTCTAAGAGTGCTCTCTCAATCGTGATATTACGTATCACGCAAGAAATGATTAGAGCTCTAGGATCTTTCAACTTTGGGGGTAAGCGATTTGAGACAACCGCACTAACATTCTCAAACAAATGAACAATCTTAGGCGTATGAGATTTGAGTTGCCTCTTTTGCGTGCACAAGTCTTTAAGGAATTTTTCATAAGCAGTTACTTGCCTAATTGCATCTAAGAGTAGAATGTTAATATACACCTGCTTAAACAAGTCAACCATTTCCTCCATTCTTGCATTTTTCTTAGGAGTGGGAATGTTTTGAGGCTCTGAGCATTGAGGAAATGGGGCTTTTGGTATATATGAGGTAGGAAACGGTTCACTCTCCCTAACTTTCTCCTTGCCCAGCCTCTGAACATGTAACTCAACAACGGGCTCGCTCTCAGGGGTTTGGTCTTCACCTAGACATTCTTCTTCTCTACCCTAAACTTCTAATACTCTCTCAGGCCTAAGTAGCTCTCGGCCACTCCGTAGAGTCATCACGACTTTAGCTTGTTCGAAATGCCTTTTTTGCTATGAAGCACCACTAGGGTTACCTATGACTTGACTAGGGAATTGGCCTGGTTCCCTTTTATGAATGGCTTCAGCTATTTGACCAATCTGGGTCTTTATCTTACTAATGGATTGGGAATAAGAGTGTAGGAGTTGGTTGCTTTGTTCAAGGTTTTGGAACCTAGCATTTTGTTCTTGCATGGTTTGGAGCATTTGTGCCATCATTGTTTCCATTGAGCTTGGCAAGGGAGCGGGTTGTTGGACAGGAGATGGGATTCTTGGTTGGATGGGTGGTTGGATTGAAGGTTGCTCCCTCTAACTACCTTGTTGATTGGAAGGATTGGTTCTATAAGGCATGTTGTTAGGGGCATTAGGGGGTAGTTGTGGCTTCCATAAAATTAGGGTGGTTACACCACCCTGGATTGTAAGTGTTCGAGTACGGATCACTCATTCTCTAAAAGCCTTGTGCGGATTGAACTTGCTCCTCAAAAGGGTCAGGAATGGGTTCATTGGTAGAATGGTCGAGAGTGGATTGAAGAACAAATACATCCTGATTAGCCATAGGCTAAGATGATTGGGCAGAAGCTTGCCCTTGTATGGATACGAACTTGTCAAACCTATGGGCTAATGACTCAAGCTTGGAATTAATGTCATCTAAACGTGACACCTCATACACACCTCATTTCCTAGGTGGTTGTCCTGAACTAAACATCCTAAACGCTGACATGTTGTACATGGAGTTTTCACTAAGGATTTCAAAAAGGTCCCACAATTCATTCTCATCCTTATGCATAAACCTTCCTCCACAAGATGCATCAACCACGTTCCTATGTCTATCCGTCAGTCCATCATAAAAACTATGTACTAATTGCCATTTAAGTATAGCGTGATGTGGGCACTTCCTAAGCATTTGCTTAAAACGTTCCCAACTCTCATGAAATTCTTCGCCGTCTAGTTGAGAAAAATTAGTGATGGCTCATCTAATGCTATGGGTTTTGCCTATGGGAAAATACTTCTTGAGGAATTCTTGTTGCATTTGTGCCCAAGTGGTGATTGATCCCAATGCTAAAGTGTCATTGTTTGGCTCGATCCTTTAGTGAGAATGGGAAAAGAATTAAATGCACAACATCCTCACTTACATTGGGAAGTCTAACCGTGGAGCACACCTCTAAAAATTCATCCAAGTGTTTGTACAGCTCCTCGTTTAGATTCCCGTAATAGGATGGCAACAATTGGATGTTTGGAATGCGGATGCAAGAAGCGGAAGTGTAAGCAGTGGGTGTGAAATGTTGACTAAGCGGTACATGCAAGGGGACAACCTCTTCCTCTTCGGCCATGGCACATGCTTGTTTTCAATTCTTCTTACAAGTACGTTCAATTTCTAAGTTCAAAGGAATTAAGCCTACAAGACCGGACCCCCTAATTTGCATGCATCAATTTTAAACAAAAGAAATTCTACACTTAACAAAAAGAAAAGAAATGCAAAGAAACTAAATTAAAAGACAATCCTAGAAAACAAATGCGAAAGCACACCTAAAGAAAATTAAAATTAAAATAAACTAGATGTAAAAGCTAAAACTCAATTTAAACAAGCAAACAAGGAAGCACAAATCCAAATTCTAATCAACCTAAAATTTAATGAAATGTTAAACAATCCAGCATGCACCTAAACAATGCAATCTAAAATAAATTAAAATCTCACACAAAAAATTAAGACTTAAGAATAAAATAAAAATATGCAAAAACAATTAGAAAACTAAAACTTAACAAATTAATACTATCACATGCAATAATTCAACAAGCAATCTAATTAAGCTAACTACACACACAATTTAAAAATCACACTTAACAAACACACAAACAAAAATAGAAACTAAGTCTTACGATTAAAACACAAGATGCAAATTAAGGCAAATCTATCAACAAATAAACTACTCCAAAAATTAACTATTAATCAAAAGAATAAAAACTAGAAAGTTAAGAGAATCTTACAATCGGGTCACGCTAAATCTTTAATGCTTACGACACGCTGTAGCGTTCTCCTAATTGCAATCCTCCTACAAAGCACAAACAAAAGCGAATGAAACTATTCCAACAAAAAATAAATGAAAATGAAATAAAACAAAATCACATAAAATGATAAACTAACCTAAAAGAAAAATGATCAAACAAATAAGCAAGTTACTAAACTAAAAATAATAAACTAAAAATTACCCAAACACACAAAAACTCACAAGCACAATGCTCCCCGGCAACGGCACCAAAATTTTGTTGAGACCGGTCGTCACAGCCAACAAAATTACAAAATCTTAATTACCGTAGTTAGTGGTAAACAGGGTCGAATTCACAGGGAGCAATTACTTATGACTAAATGTATATTCGAGTAAACGAAAATTAAAAAGACAATTGATTGGTTGAATTATGCTACGGAACAATTTGCGAAAATAAATAAACTTAATTAAAACTAAATCAATTAAAGACAAATATTTGAAAGACTTGAAATAAAAACTAATTAAGCTTGATATTAAAAACGTTGCCGTTACGGTTTTGGGTCGATACGAGACTAACCCTCACAACACTTTATCACGCTCTACAGTTTCCTAAACCTACAAGGCAAGGCAAATCCATAAAATCGCTCATCGGTACTCTAGGTATAATCTATCATGTCTCACCCGATTACTCAAGTTTGATTGGCTAAAGACTATCATTGAATACCAACAAACATAACATGCAAACACCACTAGCTGGTACGTAATTAACAAATACAATTCATTAACACGTAATATCAAATTAACCAATCACACAATACATGCAACACACGTAGAAATGGAATTAAATGTGAATAAAACTTTATTACAATTGTCGTGAAGTAATTTAAAGTAATACTCAACATTTAATGGTTTCAAACAAACATGTATCGTGTAGTCAATTTTAATCAACAATCAACGCTCAACAAATGTCTTGGTAATCAAATCAATACACCGACTATATTAAAGTATCGAAATCGAACACGAAACGAAAAAAAAATAATAGTAAAAAAAAATACTACTGAATATCCAATGATCGAGTTCATCTAACTAGTCAAGAGCTGTCGACGAGGGCTATGGTTGTCAATCTCGATCTCGCCTCTACCGTAACGCGCAACCGAGAACTCAGCTGTTCATAGGTGAGTTAATGGAAGCTGGGATGTTGGGAACAGGGCTGACCATCATGATGTGCTCTGAACCATCGTTGCAATGGTATGAAGCAGGAGCAAATCCAACCAACGTAGCACCCGGAATGTCAGAAACAAAACTGGTCGAAATTCATTATATTTCCGATGAGTTTTCTGGTGAACAGTGTTGGTATGGCAATCCGAAGGTACCGTTGTAAATATCTCGACCTCAGGAGTCTAAATCTAGTAGAGGTGAGACAAACGGACGTCAGATGAAGCTGGGATCTGACCAGGAAGATGAAAGGTCATGGTAGCATGTGGGCGTAGGGGAGCGTGCGGCCTCCGATCGACAATTTGAAGACACTGTTGGAAAGATCTCGACCTTAAGAGTCCAGAGGTGGTGGATGTGAGATAAACGGACGCCTGATGAAGCCGGGATCTGACCGAGAAGCTGAAGTTGTGGATGACGCGTGGAGGTGCGTGGAGGTGGCTAGTCGAAGTGAAAACGGTGGTCGGGACCTGGGGTGATGATGGATTATGGTGGTGGCCCGTGGTGATGATGGATTATGGTGGTGGCCTATGGTGATGATGGGTGATGGTGGTGGAAGGTGAAAAGTGTGGGAGATGGAAGGTAGAGAAATGTGAGGAAAATGGGAGAATGGGTCTGCTGTTGGAATTCGTTCCAAGAGGAAGAAGACATTGTTGATGAGAAAAAATTTCTTTATATAGTAATTGTGACAAATTGCAATTTAGCACTTGCACAAAAGAAATTCGACAAAATCAACCTATCAAAATATGACTTTTAACCCCATATTTAACAAAAATGAGACAAAGATAAACTCAAATCCATAAACCACAATCTAATATCAACTCAAGCATTTCAAAAAATCATTCAATACATGCAAAATTAATAAGAAAATATTAGGAAGTGATTTTTCATAATTAAATCCATAATTCCCTAAATTGTCTCAATGTAAATTAAATTAATGCACAATTAAGTAAATTAATCATCTTAATTGAGTCCTTTTCATGACTCTAACACACTCCCAACTTACTCTTTGCTCGTCCTCGAGTAAAGTCAAAAGAACTTTTTCAATATTTTCACAAAATCATACATAACCACATTCATCCATAGCCAAAGCATTTATTAAATTATAAAGGGGAGAATTTGATCACAACAAGCAAACAACACAATCCTAAATAAAGAACTAAAGTTTCTGTCAAATTTGCCTATCTCTATTCAAGCTTCTCAAACACACATTCATGCTCATATCACAATGTCAAAATGTCATGCAAAACTCTCCAACTTATGTACATCTAACATAATTCTCATTTCCACACAACATTTTAACATTTCATTTCTTTTTCATTTATCAGTTGATTTCTTTTTCTTTTTCTTTTTCTTTTTCTTTTTCTTTTTCTTTTCCTTTTTCTTTTCCTTTTTCTTGTCTCAACTTCTTAAGCTTTCTAGAAGGTTCATGCAACGGGCTTTAGGTTAATGACTCCCAAACCAGACAGCTATAAGGGCACTAAGTGAGGACGTTCTAGTTAAGGTCGAAGAACTATATTTCTCGGTGGATTTCCTTGTTTTAGACATGAAATTTACTAGTCGTGGAAGCATGCCATCGATTATTTTAGGGAGACATTTTTCTTACAATGGCGAATGCTTGCATAAAATGCCGATCCGGAGAGATGGAAGTTTCCTTTGGGAATAGGAAACTCAAGCTCAATGTGTTTAATGTGGGATTAGGATCGATGCATGAAGAAGAGCATGAATGCTTCTCAGTGGATATTATTGATACTTTGGTGGAGGCACATGCGCCATGAATGCTTTGTGAGAATGCAATTCATGTGTGTTTGAATCCTTCGGTTAAGGAGATGTGTTCCCTTAGTACCTTAGCCGAAGTGGAAGAAGTTAGTGCTTACCTTAATAGGTCTTTCAGTCTAGAGCGTAGACCTTGGACCTCGAGATTTAAGCTTTTGCCACCTTTATCCAAGACCATCCGACCTAGGTCGATTGAGTCCCCTCTGATTTTAGAGTTAAAGACCTTGCCTAACACTCTAAAATATACATTTTAGGATCTAATGAAACCTTACCCGTGATCATTGCTGGCAACTTAGATAGAGAACAAGAGAAGAGATTAGTGGCAGTGTTGACGGAGCATAATGATGCTATTGGTTAGTCTATTTCTGATTTGCGTGGGATTAGCCCTTCTTTGTGCATGTATCGAATTTTTTGTGAAGAGAATGCCAAACCGGTGCATGACGCTCAAAGAAGGCTAAACCAGAATATGAAGGAGGTGGTGAAAAAGGAAGTCATCAAATGGCTTGATACGGGTATCGTTTATCCCATCTCTGATAGCAAATGGGTGAGTCCCACCCATGTTGTGCCTAAGAAGAGTGGTCTCACTGTTGTTGAAAATGAAAAAGGTGAGCTAATTCCTACTCGTACTCCGACAGGATGGAGAGTTTGTATCGACTATAAGAAGCTTAACCTAGCCACTCATAAAGATTAGTTCCCGCTTCCATTCATTGATCAAATACTAGAGAAACTTGCAGGGCAAGCTTTCTACTGTTTCCTGGTTGGTTATTCAGGATATAATCAAGTGTCAGTTGCCCTAGAAGACCAGGAAAAGACCACGTTTACATGTCCCTTTGGTACATTTACCTTCTGTCACATGCCCTTCGGGTTGTGCAATGCACCGGCAACATTTCAAAGATGCATGTTATCGATATTCTTTGACATGGTGGGTCAATTCCTTGAGGTCTTTATGGATGACTTCTCTATAATTGGTACATCTTTTGATGATTGTCTCGATAAGTTTATACTGGTGTTGAAGAGATGTAAAGAGACCAATCTTGTTTTAAGTTGGGAGAAGAGCCATTTCATGGTTCAAGAGGGAATTGTCTTAAGTCACGTTGTTTCCAAGTAGGGGATTGTCGTTGATAAGACGAAGGTTGAGTTGATCTCTAAACTACCATTGCCTCCATCAATTAGGCAAATTAGATCGTTCCTTGGTCATGCAGTATTTTACAGACGCTTCATCAAGGATTTTAGCAAGATTTCTAAACCTTTGTGTGATTTACTTGCTAAAGAAACGACATTCGCATTTGATGAAGCTTGTATGAAAGCATTTCTCACGCTAAAGAATGCATTGACCATGACACCAATTATGCAACCTTCTGATTAGAATCTACCCTTTGAAATTATGTGTGATGTGTCAGACTACGCCATTGGTGCAGTTCTTGGTCAAAGGGTAGATAAAAAGCCCATTGTGATATACTATGTGAGCAAAACACTCTCTGATGCTCAACGCAATTACACTACAACAGATAAAGAATTGGTTGTCATAGTATATTCCCTTGATAAGTTTCGGTCGTATTTGTTAGGATCTAGGATAGTTGTCTTTACCGACCACGTCGCCATGAGATATTTATTAGACAAGAAAGACAATAAATCTAGATTAATTAGATGGATTCTGTTATTACAGGAATTTGATCTTGAGATTAAAGAAAAAAGGGTAGAGACAACGTTGTTGCTGATCATTTGTCTCGACTCTTTACAGAGTACATTCCTGGTCCAAGTTTGAATGATTC
>WYDK02055549.1:0-12895 GCA_009867345.2 Toxicodendron radicans | reverse complement strand
GTAATTAACTTTATTATTATATATTCAATATATGTTATTTGTTAGTGTAATTTACTTTATTATTGTTATTTATGATGTAATATATGCAGATATGGCTAGGCGTAATGGCATCGATGGATCTAGTGAGGGAACGACATCTGACGGTGGCAGGTCCGGCGGGAGGACTGGTGGCGGGAGTAGTAGAGGTAGAGCAGGAACCCGTGGAGGCAGGACTTCGACAACCTTTTCAATACTCTATTTTTATTTTGTACTTAAACGATGGTTCCTATTATTGATTTTTTTTATAGTACATTTGTGTATTTACATTTTTTTTATATTTATTTACACATTTTTTTCCATTCAATTAAATTATTTTTTTCCTAAATAAATAATTATAACAAAAAAAAATTAAAATTAAAAAATTAAATACCAAAAAATAATTATTATAATTTATTTACCGACGGATTAGCAACGGAAATTTCTGTCGCTAATCACAGACGGAAATTTTCGTAGGTAATTACAGACGGAAATTTCCGTCGCTAAGAAGTCGTATTTACTGCAACCCTTTCGAGTGTTACCAATAGAATATTTCCGTTAACGACGGAAAATTCCGTTTTTAATTAACGACGGATTATAATATCCATTGTTAATAACTTAACGATAAGCCATATACCGACGAAGTTTTTTCCATTCCTTTTCCGTCGGTAAACGTGATTACCGACGGATTTTGTCTGTTTATCGACGGAAAAATCCGTCGGTAAACTTTGTTTTTCTAGTAGTGATATAATAAGAAAACAAAACAACATCAGTAACTGCATTAGAATTATCTACATCCAATTCAAATGTTTGAAAGCAAATGTAAAGACAATTGTGTCTTATGATAGCTCTACATTGATATTAGATTTGACTTTCACCGTTAAAATTAACTTTGATAAAACTGTGTCATGTGGTTTCACCACACGGTTTATGAATTCTTAATTTTCATATTGTTGATGCTTGATTTTACACCAATGAAAAAAGCACGTGCAAGTTGCTACGAACTCGCACGTGTTAGATTAATTGTTTAAGGTGTTCAATTCTTTTAACAGTTCGTAAATAACAATGAATAGTAAACATACAAAAATTAGTTTTTAAAGTGGTTCAAAGACTTAAAAGAAACTTCTACGTCCACTGTTCGTATATTGATTATGAGGTTACAATTGAGATCGCTAACTATCTGGTGTAACGATCAGGATTTATCTAGAGAGAAGTATTATTTGTGAGCTCTTTTGGAGATTTCCTTAGAGAGAATATATCCTGAATTTCGAATGGAACACTTATATTTACAGTGGAGAAACCTAGAGTGCCACCTGGTGAGTGAGGTCACAGGTCGCCAGCTGTCCAATGAAAGCTTTCTTAAACTCTTTCTTATGGGATAGTTGGGGCCTCTTTTTGGCGATATGCATGATAGCTAATTAACAGTTGTAATCATTAAGATGTTGACACTTTCTGGGAACACGTGGCATTGCCTGGGAGGTCGTGTGATGTCATCACTATTCATCACTTATTTTACTCCCAAGTTTTTGGAGTTTGAGATCGGAGTCTGAAAATTTCATTATTTCAAACGAACTGTCATTGTCACCTTTGCATGGAAGTTTTTAGCCTTTGTAGACAATCATGAATAATCATCTTGGCATAAGCCTCGGCTACGCCGTTGGAGATACTTAGCGGGATCTGTAGCTTATAATTTGGAGAAAAGATCGTACAGACGATCTAATGCCTCGTAATCTTTCGAAGAATGGTCAAACTAACCATAATTTATGGGAAATCCCATAATACATTTTGTAGGGAATTGAATCAAACAACACAGTGGAAAACACATGGCTTAATAAAAATTTAATTTCAATTCCATCCAGAATCAGGATACAAGATTATACAATTTACATGTTATAATCGGAATTAACAAAATCCATACAAGGATTCAATAATTCCTACTAACGTAGACGGCTCTACGAACTTTTAATCTTTGGAAATTTTGCAAACCAATCCAAGGATAAGATTGAACGAACGCAATCCACACAAAGACAACATTAAACACCACAAATCAATTTGCTAGATTGAAAAAGTGGTTTCAAGGTATGAGAAAGGGGCTAGAGTTTTTCAGAGAAAAATTCACTCTTTCTTTTTGGTAAAACGTGTAGGGTGGCTAGGGTAAAAGTAAAATAATTATTTTTCTCTTCAAGTGCTCTTATATAGAACCTTTAAGAAACCCTATTCTAATATGGAATATGATTAATCCTATTCCTAATTGGTTAATCATATTCCATATTGGAATAGCATAGATATTTAATATTAATTAAAATTATTAATATTAATATTAATATAAATATTAATTTAATAATAATTAATTTATAATTTTTTAATATAAGTTCCAATAAAAAATTGGACACAACAAATTAATTGCACAACAAATTACCAAAATATCTTTTACGTAATTTTGCTAAATAAATTCCAATATAAAATTGGACACAAGCAACAATCTCAACAAATTTAATTGCACAATAAAATTACCAAATTACCCTTCCATCTGAAAAGACGAAATTGCCCCTCAATTCTTATAAACCTTAAACTGTCACTATCATATTGGCAGTGAGCAGTATCGCGATTAACACCAATTAATCGTCTCACTACACGAAGACCAAGATTGGCCCCTAGCGAGGCATCATGGCCACCCAACAGATAATGATTCAGCGAAACAACTACCTGTCAACAGTATGGTTACTGTACAATTCAATCCCTTCATCTTCTATTATCTCATCAAGGCTGAGGTACATAAATAGTGTCAACCTCTGATACATATCCCTTGATTATAAAGTATTCGGTTATTGGATCAACGACCAGAATAAGAAATTGGTTTGAGGACAACTCAATCTCACTATGGCCATAGATTTATTGTCGTTGCCAATACAACCGAATTTCGCCATGAGATAATTTCTCCCGTACATGGGAGTGATGAATCCTCTGTTGATCCACTATAGCCTCAATACATTTCTCAATGCATCCAATCACCACTGTTCTGATAATCCTAAAAACGACTACTTTGGGCTAGTGTCAAACTACCCCAATTGGTGCACAAAACTCTCCGGTGATCTCAAGTCTAAGAATCACATGCACCACCATCCGTTAGAGGATTTATTCCATAGACACTGGGTTACCATCTATATGGAATCCTCTAATGGGTCAATCCAGTGAACTTGCTCATGAAGCAAGCACTTCTGTGTCGCACCAGGTTGTCACCTAACAACCTTGACAAGTGAGAACTGTCATTGTCTTTCTACATAGTCATTCAACATGATGATAGTCTTACTGTATTATCTGTGCCCTAGGTCAGAATAATATTAAGGATACGGACCTTTTAGAATAGCCACTATAAGTGATCATAGGGTTCTCACTATCGAGATTTCAAGAACTCGATACCCTCGTCAAAGTTCCACCATTCTAAGGGCATATATCACAACATATACTTAAATACGATTTACATGGTATAATAAAATGTCTTTTATTAATTAAATAAACATGGTACAAATGATTTGATTACAACATTGCTTGGCTCTATGACACCTACCCTAACAATCTCTCACTTGCACTATAGCCAATCGTTTATATATTTAATACCAAACGAAGCTAGGTGCTTATCAGGCTTTTGCTGTGACAGAGGTTTTGTCATTGGGTTTGCAATATTGTCATCCGGGAACACTTTGTTTATTTGCACATCTCCTCTCTAAATGATTTCTCTAATCAAATGAAATCTCCTGAGAATATTTTTGGATCGCTGGTGAGACCGTAGTTCCTTGGCTTGAGCAATAGCCCCATTGTTATCACAGTAGATCTCTACTGGATCAACAATACTTGGAACCATACTAAGTTCAGTCACGAACTTCTTGATCCAAAACACCTCTTTAGCTGCATCTATGATGCCATGTATTCAGCTTTAGTCATAAAATCAACTACAATGCTTTGCTTTGAGCTTTTCCAACTCACTGCAGCTCCATTGAGACAAAACAAAAATCTAGATTGTGATCGATAATCATGCTTATCAGTTTGGAAACTTGCATGACAATATCCATGGATGATAAGATCGTCCTCTCCTCCATAAACTAAGAACACATCCGTAGTTCTTCTCAAGTACTTAAGGATGTTCTTAACAGCGACCCAATGACACTCGCGTGGATCCGATTGATATCTACTACAAATGCTAAACGCTTATGAGACATCAATCCGAGTACATAACATGACGTACATGATAGATCCAATTGTTGATGTATATGGAATCTTACTCATCTTATCTGTCTCTTCTGGTATTTTAGGACACATGTCCTTAAAGAGATATACACCACGTGACATAGGAAGAAATCCTTTCTTGGATTCTTCCATACTGAATCTCTTCAGAACTTTGTCTATGTACGTCTTAGACTTAGTCCTAGTAGCCTACTTTATCTATCGAGATAAATCTTTATGCCAAGGATGTAGGTCGCTTCTCCTAAGTCTTTCATGGAGAAGCACTTGGATAACCAAGTGTTTACCGATTGCAAGTTTAGTATGTCATTCCCAATAAGCAATATGTCGTCGACATACAATACTATGAATACCACTGCGCCCCCACTAACCTTTTTATACATGCAAGGCTCATCTTCATTTTTGATAAAGCCAAATTCCTATATGGCTTCGTCAAAACGAATATTCCAACTCCTTGAAGCTTGCTTGAGTCCATAAATGGACCTCTGCAACTTACATACCTTTCTAGCTTCACACTCAAGAACGAAACCATCAGGTTGTGTCATATATACATCATCTACAAGGTTTCCGTTCAGAAAAGTTGTTTTGACATCCATTTGCCAAATCACGTAGTCATGGTATGTAGCAATTGCAACCAAAATCCGAATAGACCTTAGCATCCCAATCGGCGAAAACGTTTCATCATAGTCTATGCCATGCTTATGTTTGAAACCTTTTGCAACCAGCCGTGCTTTATAGGTATGCGCGTTACCATCCATGTCAGTTTTCTTTTTGAAAACCCATTTACATCCTATGGGTTTTACCCCTTCTGGTGGATCCACCAGAGTCCAAACTTTTTTCTGGTACATGGAGTCCATTTAAGATTTCATGGCTTCAAGCCATTTAGTGGAATCTGGATCCGATACAGCGTCATCATAAGTTATGGGTTCATCGTCTTGATAGATTATTACATCACCATGCTGATTCACAAGAAAACCATATCTCTCGAGCTCGTGATGTACTCTCCCAGACCTACGCAGCTCTTGTTTTACTTGAGGTGGTTCACTTTGTTCCATAGAATGTGGAGTGAGCTCCTCACGATGTTCTACCAACTCAGTTGGCACATCTTCCTGTCCTTCGTCTATCGTATCTTGTCGCTTAGTTTTATCTTCCTCCCACTAGTTCTTCTTTGGAGAAATTCTTTCTCTAAGAAAACCTCAATTCGAGCAATAAAAACTTTGTGCTCTTTAGGATGGTAGAAGTAGTATCCTTTAGTTTCCTTAGGAGACCCCACAAGAATACATCTCTCAGATTTTGGAGCAAGCTTATTTGACATCAATTTCTTGACATAAGCTTCACAACCCCAAATTCTCAAATAAGACAACATGGGCTTGCGCCCAGTCCCCAACTCATATGGAGTCTTATTTACAAACTTTGACGGCACACGGTTTAGTGTGTGAATTGCAGTCTCTATGGCATAGCCCTAGAATGAGGTGGCTAGATCAGTAAAACTTGTAACACTTCTTTTCTTACTAACTTACTAGATAGGAAATCATGTAAAATATGACACTTATATAAAAATAAGAACATGCATATGAATAAAAACATGCACGCGCGACTTTTCTTTTATTATAAACACATATTTACAAAACTTTTCTTTCTATATACATGTAAAAAACATGAGCATGTGAACAGTGGCCTGCCTCTCCCTCGTCCATCAACTCTCTGCTCCGGTCATGCTCATCTATTACCTGCAAAATGTTGAAATTAAAGGGGTGAGCACTAGTTGCTTAGTAAGTAAATCAAACTAAACCATTAAAACCCCCGTTGTCTAAGTAACTTCAACATAATAAAAATTCACTTTTCTGCTTTTTCTTTCTTAGTCTAACTTTCTTTTCTCTTTCTTATTCTATTCTTATTTTCTTCACTTTCTAACTTTTCTTTCTTTTCTTACTCTTTCTATTTCTAAGTCTTTTCTATTCTTTTCTTAGCTTTTCCTCTTTATTCTTATTCTATGCTTTAGATCATTTTCTCATTCTTTCTATTATTTGTCTTAGATTCTTTTCTTTCTTCTTGTTCCTTAACTTCTTTTCTATTCTTTCTCTATTCTTTCTTAACTATGCATAACTCCATATCATATGACAAATAAACATGCTATGGAAACTGATATGAATTTCTATTCTTTTCTATAATAGGCAATTCTTATTCAGTATTCATTATCCATTATCCATTATCCATTCTTTTCTCATTCTTTTCTTTTCCTTATTCATTCCATCTTTCTTTCTTCATTCTTACTTCTCTTCCTTGTTCTTATACTTATTCTTGTTCTTTTTCTTCTCTTTCTAGTTTTCTTTCTTCCTTGCTTTCTCTTCTCTCAAACGTTTCTCAACACATATTTGTATATAACTAAGTATGCATATGTGTATGCGATTTATTTTCAATGCATGATATGAAAATTTATCCATGCACATAATAAGTAACATGAGCAAGAACATAAAATTTAAATTTCTTTTTTTTTTCTTTTATTCTTTCTTTCTAATTCTTTCTTGTTCTTTGTTTCTTTCTGATTCTTTCTTTCTTGTTTTCTTTTCTTTTCTTGTTTTCTTATTCTCATTCTTTCTATGCCGATCGGACTAGTTAAGGCATGGATTTGGAGCCTTGGCCATGTGAGTTTCTTCTTAATTATTTCTTAGTATAGTCCTCATCTACATGTACTCTTGGCAGACTATACAAATTTCTTTTCTTTCTTCTTATGTCGCTCACTTAAGGCGACGTACATGTAGGAAAATTAATTCTTCTTAGTCGATGTGGCCTCATATAGCAACACTCACATGTTCCCCATCACAACAACTTTCTTTTCTTTCTTTATTCTTTATTCTTAGGTTATCAAATATTTAATCATATTCTTTGATAACACTTATGCATTATTCATGCATAAAACTATAACCATGCAAAGATAAATGGAATTTCTCTTATTTCTTTCTTCTTTTATTTCTTTCTTTGCTTTTCTTTTCTTTTTTTCTTTTCTTAATGCTCTCTCTAATATAAATATATATTAGGGTATCATGCATGAAATATGAAAAATGTACTTATGCATGCATGAATTATATGATAAATGCAACACATGCAAATTCTTTCTTTATTTTTCTTTAACTACTTCTTCACTTTATACTTAAACAATTCTTCTTATTTTTTCCTTCCATTTGTACCAATTCACTTAAGATACTATAATGAACATAAATTCTTCTCTTCTTTCTTAATCAATTTCTTTTCTTATTCTTCATGAGTTTCTCATTTCTATAATGACTTATACACATGAAATGCAAATGAACACTTCAATATTTCAATAAGCCAACACAACTCAACTTCAAGGCCTCATCCTTACTGCTTTGGCCAAAAGCATCAACACTTCCCAACAATCAACAATTCTTATTAGCAATTTAATATCATAACATCATTATAAACATGAATATAATATCAATTGCACAAAATAAATGCATTAGAGTATACATTAACACTTGGCCAAAAATCACATAATATGTATATCATGCCATTTCTTTCTTCTAATGGTAAATTCATCACCATATTATCACCAATCACATACTTATTCCATGAATTGATCAAAAACCAAACCATTAAACATAACCTAGTTTGGCCGAATTTCACATCTCCATGACTAATTCAAAATCTCATCTTTACATACTTGAATTCATATAATAACACTTCTAAACACAACCACAACACAACTTCTTCATCAATTAGTATCAATTCTATCTCAAACTCAACAAGTAGAAATAGGCATAACACTTTAATTTCTTATTCTTATAGCAAATCCATTATTTTCAAGATTTACTTCCCTTTATAAGCTTCCTCTTTGGCTAAACACTTGATTGAAATCAACACTTCTTCTTCTTCTTCTTCAATCTAAAGACATTGAAACCATATGAGATCTCACATTTAAATCAATAAAAATCAATCAATCAAGCTTACCCATACCTTAGAACACTTGAGAAACACTTTCCTTACTTTAATTCACTTTAAATGTCCTTAATTTGTGCTTGAAAATTGAAGAATTTGGGGGAAAGAAGGCCTGAAATTTTCATTCATGGAGGTGGAGAAGAAGATAAGAATTAGTAAAAAAAAATATGTTCTTTTATATATATGAATCTTTTGCAAAAATTCCCATTTTGTCCTTTGGTGAAAATTATCATTTTGTCTTTCATTCAATTACACAAATGCCCTTAGTATAAACATAATTTTGACCTTAATAGCTTTCATTTGAATCCCCACTTTTTCTTCAAATTCCTTATGAAAAGACCATTTTGCCCTTAGTGAAGTTTTGGTCTATTTTCAAGCAATTTCTTTTAAGGACTTCTCAAATGGATTATTCTAAATGTATGGGAATATAAAACACATAATTTTACATATCTTGGCTTGGGTATTACAATTCCTTCCCCCTTAAATGAATTTTGTCCTTGAAATTCAAGCGAATAACTCCGAAAATCGAGCTCGCTTGTCTGGCTCTACTTAACAAGTAGCCTCTTCAACCTTGTGATTCCTCCATAAAAATTTCACTAGTGGAATACTTTTATTTCAGAGCTCTTTTACTTTTATGTTCAATATCTGAACTGGACGCTCCTCATATACAAGATTCTCTTCTAATTCCACTTGTTCAATTTTTAACACATGCGAAGGATCACTAATATACTTCTGTAGCATTGATACATGGAACACATCATGTATTTTGTCCATGTTTGGTGGTAATGCTAAATGGTAGGCTACTTTCCCCACTCTTTGCAAAATCTCAAAGGGACCAATATACCTTTGACCAAGCTTTCCTTTCTGACCAAAACGCAAAATGCATTTATAGGGGAAAATCTTCACAAATACCTTATCGCCAATTTCAAACTCTATGTCTTTTCTTTTAAGATCTGCATAGCTTTTTTGCCTATCTTGAGCTTGCTTCATTCTGTTTCTGATCAACTTTACATCATCAATCATTTTCTGAGTCAACTCTTGCCCAATCACTGTCTGCAAATAATCTCTCTCACCCATATCATCCCAATGCAAGGAGGATCTACATCGTCTACCATACAATGATTCATAAGAGGCCATCTTTATAGTAGACTGATAACTATTATTGTAAGCAAACTCAATCAAAGGCAACATCTCGTAGTAGGATGCTCTATAATCCATACAACAGGCTCTCAACATAACTTCCAACACTTGATTAGTTCTCTCAGTTTGGATATCTGTCTGAGGGTGATAGACTGAACTAAATGCCAATCTTGTACCCAAGGCTCTTTGTAGACTAGTCTAGAATATAAAAAAAAATCTGGAATCTTTGTCGGATAATATAGTCTTGGGTATCCCATGCAATCTGATTATCTCCATAACATAAATCTGAGCCAACTGATCGGAAGTAGTGTTGTCTTTCATTGGAAGGAAATGCGCTGATTTAGTCAATCTATCAACAATAACCCAAAGCGCATTATAACCCTTTTGAACTCCCAGAAGGCCTGTAATGAAATCCATGGATATTTCTTCCCATTTCCATTGAGGAATACAAAGTGGCTGAAGTAATCCTGATGGTCTCTGATGCTTTGCTTTAATCTGTTGTCATACCAAGCATTTAGTTACAAAATCTCCAATATTCTTTTTTATGTCTGACCACCAATAACTCTTCTTTAAATCATGGTACATTTTAGCTCCTTGTTGTCAGTTCGAAAACACACACTCTCACGCAAGTATACACAGTCGACAAGTAATATAGATGCCTAAGAATCGAATATCGTTCCCACAGGGATTGTAAAACTAATCAGTTTCTATCAATGCTCCAACACTGTTAACAGGAATGCTAACAACAATGAAATGGTGATGATTTGAATTAAAATGAACAATAATGAAATAGACACAAAAGAATGAATTATGAAATGATAATGCAAATTAAGCTAAGCAACTGAAATAATCCTAAATAAGAGTTCTAATCAACAGAGCAACGTAACAACAACAGATTCAGTAATCAAGGAAAGTAAGTCAGGTTTGAATAAAATCCCTCATATTGCAATGCTACGAATATTGCTACAACATAACTCAACATAACATTTCACTTGATTCAAACTCCTCAGATCTTGTACTGTTCTGTCGAACATTATACAAGCTTGTCCTTTAAAGCTTAAATCTAACATATGTCTATGCCGATTCAGATGCAAAGAACAAATTTAAACCCCAGTTTGTTAATAATCATACAAGGAAGCACCCATATGCCTATGTATTCTCCTCATACCGTCGTATGACCCTAAGGGCTTGCATTAACCAAATGATTTCCCAGTTTCTCAGACCTTCTCAGCATCTAATTAACAAGCAAAACAACAAGCATTGACTGGCCCCATCAACATTGCAACAATAAACACATTTGGCTAAAATGAAATGAAATGTTTTGTAAGCTATATTAAAGTTAAAGGAACATTACAATAAGAGTTCAAATACTCAAACCCAACTTAAAAACAGTTAGTTCATACTGAAATGAAGATAAAACAAAGTAGAAAATACAACCATTATGTTTGTAGGATTAAAGAACACAAATACAAGTAAGAGGTGATGAATATCTTCTTGGTAGCTCTCTCTCTCTCTCTCTCTTGTGAGTGGCTCTCATTTCCTTGATGATTCTCTTCACTTTTCTACTCAGAAAATACCCCTGGTCATCACTCACTCTTGTGGTGGAAAACTTGGAGAAGAATTCTCTCAAATGAGAAAGAACTCTCTCAAATGAGAAAGAACTCTCTCAAATCTTTCAACTTTTCTTTAAATAAGAGAGAATGTAGGGTTTCATGAGACACTTGGCATAGTTCTAGAATAAATCAACCCTCACAGCCATGTTACTATACATTCTCTCACTGTCACACTGAAAAAGTGGTTGTCCTTTTCGGGACACCTCAGCTTAAGGACAGAATCACATGCGCTTTTTCTATCATGCAGATCTGTTGCGTTTTGCGCCAGCATTCCTTAGCATCGGTTCACAACATCAAGTCTTCAAGCTAAACCATTTAAATCTGAGGACAAGCCAATTGATTCTAATCTGTAGGAAACCAATCAAGGAAATTAAACCTAAATTAAGCCAAAATAGAGCAGATTAAGACACATTTCATCTTTAAACACAATCAAACTCTAAATTGACAAAGTTGTGAAATATTAAACTAAACTAAACTAGAATAGATAAAATAGAAATAAAAACTATAACAAAGACTCTAAATTATGACTATTATAACTCTATTAACAAGAGTTATCACTCCTCCAGGATGAGCTATATACGGAGTCTCAGGAGCCTCTACAAGAATCTTCTTTCTTAACTCATCACACTGGGGAATGCATAACCGATCTCTAAAATAGAGAACACCATCTGAAATTCGATACTCTAACACCGTACCCTCAAGCACCTATCGACTCATTTTCTGGCACCACTCGTCTACTTCTTGTTTTTCTTTAGTTTCTTCTTGAAGGGTAGAACGGATTTCTAAGCTGGCTATTCTTCCAGGTATCGTCTCAAGTTGTCCTTTACAAAATTCTTCTAATAGTTCTTTTTGTACTGTCAGTTGAGACAAACCTTTCTACTCAAGGCATCAACTACTACATTAGTTTTCCTTGGTTGGTATTTAATCTCACAATCATAATCTTTTACAAGCTCCAACCATCTTCTCTGTCTCATATTCAGCTCCTTCTGAGTAAAGAAATACTTCAAACTCTTGTAGTTGGTGTAGATATTACTCTTTACCCAATCTAAGTAATGTCTCCATATTTTTAGTGCAAATACTACTGCAGCCAATTCTAAATCATAGGTAGGGTATCTTGTCTGATAAGCTTTTAACTGTTGAGAAGCATAAGCTATAAGTCTACCCAATTGCATTAAACCTACACCAAGGCCCTGAAGCGAGGCATATATAAAAATATCATACTTTATACCCTCTTGAGGCAACACTAGAATAGGAGCTGAAGTCAATCTTCTCTTTAACTCTTGGAAACTCTTCTCACATGCATCATTCCACACAAATGGAGTTCCCTGTTTGGTAAGAGCTGTAAAAGGCTTGGCTAACTAAGTAAATCTTTCTACAAATCTTCTGTAGTAACCTGCCAGCCCCAAGAAAATTCTTACTTCTTTTACTGTCTTTGGCCTCTGCCATTCTAATATTGCTTCTATCTTGATGGGATCAACTAAAATCCCTTCGTTAGAGACAATGTGGCCTAAGAAGACAACTCGGTCTAACCAGAAATCACACTTAGAGTATTTGGTATACAACTTTTTATCTCTCAATCGCTGTATCACAAATCTTAAATGTTCCTCATGTTCTTGTCTTGTCTTTGAATAAATCAAAATTTCATCACTAAACACCAAAATGAACTATCCAGAAAATCTTGGAATACTCTATTCATCAAATCCATAAAGATTGCTAGTGCATTGGTTAGGTCGAAGGGCATCGCTACAAACTCATAATACCCATATCTTGTACGAAAAGTTGTCTTAGCAATATCATGGTCAGAAACTCTCACCTGGTGATACCTGTTAGTGTATGCCCTAGGAACCAATCGCATTGTCAGTTCCAGGGCACTTTGTCTTGTAAATAAATATTTGAAATATCAATAAAAGAATAGTTCTTTTTCACATGTT
>WYDK02055529.1:0-11626 GCA_009867345.2 Toxicodendron radicans | reverse complement strand
GAAATTTAAATAAATCTTATATTAGTGGCATGGAGCTTATTCAGTTTTGACAATGTCCCAAGTCTCCACCACAATGGCCGTTGTGGTGGGATTAGGGGTAGACAAAAAATTAGAGTATAATCGGAACCAACAGGTATCCAAGGTTCTGGTTCTGGTTCTTACCCAGAACTGACTGTTACAGGGTCAATTCTGGTTCTAAAATACTGGAATTTGCACTGTACTATTCCGGTTCAAATTTCACCCACGTGGGAATCGAGAACCAAAATTGGAACCGAGGTCCAAGTAACCGGGTAAGAATTATGATTGAATTTTAATTTTTGTAAACTGTTGGGGTGTATTTGTAATTTTTTAGGGTGTATTTGTCATTTTTTAAAAGTAAAGGTAATTGAAATTAACCCAGGTACCTGGAACAGAAACTTATGTTTCTGTTTCAGGTTCTGGTTCTTAACTGAAACTGACGGTTCCGATTCCGATTCCAAATATTAGGTTTATTTTAATCTACTCAAAATTATTTTATATCATAAAATACAGAGATAATTTTATCATTTAAAACTCTTTAATAAGATACTTTTCTAGGCCAGGCTTATATTAATGGGAGAGCTTGTCACATTTAATTTTAAATTTTATTTTTGAGACAGATGTACTGATAATGCAAAATCAATTCAGAAAATTAGTTACTTTCAATTGTGAGAATCTCCAGATTTCAAAAAATATTTGGTGGGTTTTATTAAAGATAGGCATATGTTTAAAGTATATTATCTTAATCTTATGCTTAATTAGTAGACATTAGACAGCTACACTCACTAACAATCTTTAGTTCTTCTGTCATCTACACAAATATTAGAATGTTATTAATTAGTATTAAATTAGATTTTATTTTATTTAAAAAAAAAGACTTCTGAATAAAAGCAAAGATAAATTAATTTTCAGTTGTAACACAAATTATTTACTTAAATTTGTAATATAAATTCTTAATTTTAATCTAATTTAAGGGTAATTCAAGGATTTGATTGAGTTTGGTTTTACAGAAAATAATATTTTGAAAATGACAATAGAAAAATGGATATTTTGAAGAGAAATAAAATTAAAATTACTTGCAACTGACTGTCGTTTTCTACCATACAATAAGCATCAAAAAATACCATAGGATTATAGGAATACCTAACTCCTAACACAACACTGAGTCACTGGTCACTGTGAAGTATGAAGATCTGAAATGAAAGCGGCAAACTCGCATCGGGAAGCGGACAATCTTGGAAAAGGTGAAACAAATACGACCCACACCTTCATTTCACAGGTGTAATCCTGATTGTGATCTCCCTAACTTCACTCTCCACGTGCTCCATCTCCATCTCTTTCTTCATTTCCTACTACTACTACTACACAAACTCTTCTTAACCCAACTCCCAATAAAACAACCATCATAATTCCAACATTCTCTTTCTCCTTGTTCAACAACATTTACGTTTATTCTGCAGGCCATGCCATTTTGTTACGAAACCATATATAATCCAGAGAGCTTGACATAATGGCGGGGAACGAGTGGATAAATGGGTACTTGGAGGCGATATTGGACACGGGCACGGTGGCGACGGCCATTGAGGAACACAAGCCGGTGGCGTTGAATTTGAGAGAAACGGGGCATAATTTTAACCCCACTAAGTATTTTGTGGAGGAGGTGGTTTCCGGAGTGGATGAGACTGATCTTCACCGGACTTGGCTCAAGGTTGTTGCCATGCGCAACACACGTGAGCGAAGTTCCAGACTTGAGAACATGTGCTGGCGCATTTGGCACCTCACCCGCAAGAAGAAGCAGGTCCTTTCTTCTTTTTTTTTTTTTCTATATCTATGTATGTATGCATGCAAACGTGTCGGTCGATTCCATTTGTTGAGGTTTATAGAATTCTTGGATGTCTGGTGTGGATTGTGTAGCATTCTTGGATGATCCATTCAGATTATGTCCTGGTTTGGTAAGAATTAATGGCCCGGTATCTTTTATATCGTCCTGGAATTTAATTGTAAATTTAGTGTGTGAATGTGCACAAACACTGGAGATTGACTATTGTAGTTTCTGATATTGAAAGAGAGACAGTGAGAACAATATTCTTATTTTTCCTATGGTCATTGATCTTAGCTTGCTTGCCAAGGAAGCTAAAATGATATGAAAATTTCCCTATCTGTTTGTAATTATGATTTGATTTAATTGAGGGACTAAATTAGCATACTATATTTCAACAGCTGGAGTGGGAGGAAGGACAGCGGTTGGCTCATCGGAGATGGGAGCGGGAACAAGGACGCCGGGATGTGACTGAAGACATGTCTGAAGACCTATCAGAAGGAGAAAAAGGAGATGCTTTGGGAGAGTTGCTGCAGCCTGAGACCCCAA
Source organism: Toxicodendron radicans (assembly GCA_009867345.2). Classification (NCBI taxonomy): domain Eukaryota; kingdom Viridiplantae; phylum Streptophyta; class Magnoliopsida; order Sapindales; family Anacardiaceae; genus Toxicodendron; species Toxicodendron radicans. The sequence goes on along the minus strand of WYDK02055529.1, from coordinate 9,240 downwards.
GGAAAAAGTTCCAGCGAAACTTGTCTAACTTGGAAGTATGGTCTGATGATAAGAAGGAAAAGAAACTCTACATTGTCCTTGTCAGGTATGAATCTCAGGATTACTTTTCTGTTATGTTAAAGCTTGAGGAATGGCGAATATTTCAGGAAACTACGAATAAAGGCTATAATCTTTCTCTTGAAAATCCTGCCCCATTACAATAATGATCTATACTAGTCTCACACTAAGCAAATAGAAATAGAACACCTTTTGACAACATCCCAATATGAGATTTTCCATACACCACAAACACAATAAAAAACGTCATAGCTATCTTCATCAGATTTTCAAAATACCATCAAAAAACCTATCTTCTTCTTTCTATAGCCAGCATAGTCATAGTCCACCATCTGAGCTCTTCCAACAGCATGCAACTGAAATACTATGAAATTACTAATCAAACTACAACCAATATCTCCACAAAACTGGAAATTTATAAACTTTCAATCTGTGTGAAAAGTTAATATCTGTTTTGTATGACTGGATCCATTTCTTAACCAACAAAAAAGTGAAGATACAGGAGCAATAAGGAAAAATGAAATCCTTTCTCTAAAAATATTAAAGACCCGAAAACCACCTATAAGGAAAAAACTGATCAACAGAGCCGGACAGAAAATCTTCGGAACATCATCTTCAGATTAAATAAAAGCTACCTCCTCTTCCTATTAATCAAAAAGTTTCCAATGATAAGAAGAAGAAGAAGAAAAAAAAAAAGAAACCATTTAAACACCTATTTGGCGTGGTGGCAGCCGCTGCATGAGCTAGGGTGCAGGGTGCAGTGGCCATTGACCATTGCTGCCTGGGCGGTGGCGTGGCAGCCGCTGGTTCTTCGTCTTAAGCTCGGTAGCCACCGCCACCACAACCGCTGTCTGTTCCTAGGCTTTTGACTTTGTAAAGGGTTTCTAATATTGATTCCTGTGATGTGGTGACGACGTGAGAGAGTGATTAGGTTTGTAATTTTCTTTTTCTTTATTATTATTTTGTTGTATATTTTATTCCCTTTTTGTAATTTCCAAAACTCCTTAGGTGGTTTCTTGTATTTTAAAATTTTGAAGTCGTTTTTATACCTTAACAGCTTTTTAATTGGTGGAAAATGTTGGATATGACCCCAGTCCGTTAATTACATGCAGTGAAATGAAAAAATGTCATTGATGTTAGTGGACCAAAACGTTAAAAGACTCAAATGTAATTAACTCATAATTCTTAAGATCATACATTTTGGTAATCAAATCCTATTGCAACATGAGTCATTATTTATAAGCTGTGAACATCATCCAGAACAAAATGCAGGTGTAGTTATAATGTATACCTCCCCTTAGACTTGCTTGTATTGCATGTGTACATGTATCTTATGTATCCTAGATTTGCTTTCTGTCTTTGTTATCTTTATGAACAGTTTGCATGGTTTGATCCGGGGAGAAAACATGGAGCTTGGTAGAGATTCCGACACCGGTGGACAGGTAGCCATTGCAATCACATTCAAACATGTTTATTAATGAATCTTTTATCATTTCATTGCTGCTTGTGCTTACACAAATAATTGTTAGGTGAAATATGTGGTAGAGCTTTCTCGGGCACTTTCAAGGATGCCCGGCGTGTACAGGGTAGATCTTTTTACACGCCAAATCTCTTCGCCTGAAGTTGATTGGAGTTACGGTGAGCCTGCAGAAATGCTGACTATGTGCTCTGAAGATGATGGAAATGGAAATGAAATGGGAGAGAGTAGCGGAGCATATATTATAAGGATCCCCTTTGGTCCGCGGGATAAGTATCTTCGGAAGGAATTGCTCTGGCCGTTTATTCAAGAATTTGTAGATGGAGCTCTAGCTCACATTCTTAATATGTCAAAGGTTTTAGGTGAACAAATTGGTGGGGACCGGCCCGTCTGGCCATATGTCATACATGGCCATTACGCGGATGCAGGGGATAGTGCTGCTCTTCTCTCGGGTGCTTTGAATGTCCCAATGGTTCTCACTGGACATTCACTTGGAAGAAACAAGCTTGAGCAGCTTCTTAAGCAGGGACGGCAATCCAAGGAGGATATCAATTCGACATATAAGATTATGAGAAGGATAGAAGCTGAAGAGCTTTCCCTTGATGCTGCAGAACTTGTTATCACAAGTACCAAACAGGAGATTGAAGAGCAATGGGGACTTTATGATGGGTTTGATGTGAAGCTTGAGAAAGTTTTACGTGCTCGCGCTAGACATGGCGTCAATTGCCATGGCCGATACATGCCAAGGATGGTGGTAAGAATAACTATAGATGTTTTCCTGCTTCTCACTTGAAAACTTGTATTTCCTTTTCTATTTGAATTTATCTACTTAAAATTCAGTTTCACATGCTTACAAGATCAAGTTAAATACGCTTTTAGATAACAAATAAAGAAACAAAGTACAAGTCTAAAGCTAGTATGATTTTTCTTTTGATTATCCTTTTCAAGTTCAAAAGTAGAAGCTTTTCAGGTTATTCCTCCTGGCATGGACTTCAGCAGTGTTGTGGTGCAAGAAGATGCCCCTGAGGTTGATGGGGAGCTCGCCGCAATTACTGGTGGTTCTGATGGGTCTTCTCCAAAGGCAATTCCAGCAATATGGGCTGACGTGAGTGCCCTGTTTGTTAAGCATTGTTTCTGTGCAACAATATTATTTCAAAGTCTTGTGTTGTTTAACAAGTGAACTCTTTTGGCAGGTAATGCGGTTCCTTGCAAATCCCCACAAGCCAATGATCTTGGCTTTATCAAGGCCTGACCCAAAGAAGAACATAACAACACTTTTGAAGGCTTTTGGAGAATGTCGTCACTTAAGAGAGCTTGCTAATCTTGTAAGTGATTCTGTTCAACTACATGATGTACTTAGGGACTGGTAAATAATGTTCTTAAGAAAAAATGTTGTGCTTTTTATACAGGTACTGATAATGGGGAACAGGGATGATATAGAAGAGATGACTGGTGGAAATGCTAGTGTGCTTACAACAGTATTGAAAATGATTGATAAGTATGATCTCTATGGTCAAGTTGCCTACCCAAAGCATCACAAGCAAAACGATGTTCCGGACATATACCGGCTTGCGGCGAAAACAAAGGTTTAATTTAAAGAAGATCATAATTTCAGAACTTGCTTTATATGGTTTTACATTGAGGATCATCTAAGTTGTGTAACAATTTTGCAGGGAGTCTTCATAAATCCTGCATTGGTTGAACCATTTGGGCTCACTTTGATTGAGGTTGTTTCTGAGCCATTACTAGATCTCATGAAACTATTTCTTATATGCAAGAAAATGCGTTTTGATCTATATTTTTCTGAAATGATGTAGGCAGCAGCGCACGGGCTTCCGATGGTGGCTACTAAAAATGGAGGACCAGTTGACATTCATCGGGTAGGATGACCTTTGTCTAATTTCGAAATTATAAGATGTTTTGTTATGAAATGTTTAATTAGAAGGCTCAGGAAAAAGGGTAAAAATCTTGATTTTATAGCATTATTTGTTGAAATGTAACCAATGGCTATGTCTTACTATGATTTTTAGGCACTGAACAACGGTCTAATGGTGGATCCTCACAATAAAGAAGCAATTGCAGATGCGCTGCTTAAGTTGGTATCAGATAGGAATTTATGGCATGAATGTCGAAAGAATGGTTGGAAGAACATACATCTTTACTCGTGGCCTGAGCATTGCCGCACTTACTTGACTAGAGTGGCTGCTTGCCGGATAAGGCACCCACAGTGGCAAACTGATACTCCGCTGGATGAGATTCCTCACGAAGAGTCATCTCTTAATGACTCACTTAAGGATGTGCAGGATATGTCACTTAGGCTCTCTGTTGATGGAGAAAAATCATTACTAAATGGATCTCTGGACTATATGGCTGCAGCTTCTGGTGACCCTGTCCAAGATCAAGTGAAACACGTTCTAAGCAAGATCAAGAAACCAGAATCTGATTCAAAAGATAATAAAGAAGTTGGGAAGAAAACAGTTGACAATGTGGCGAGCAAGTATCCCATGTTGAGGCGGCGACGCAGATTAATTGTTATTGCACTTGACTGCTATGACAGCAAAGGGGCTCCTGAAAAGAAGATGGTTCAGATAGTGCAAGATATGTTTAAAGCTATTCGGTCTGACACTCAAATTGCGAAAGTCTCAGGATTTGCTCTATCAACAGCAATGGGAGTGTCAGAGACAACGGAGTTCTTGAAGTCAGCAAAGATTCAAGTAAATGAATTTGATGCTTTGATTTGCAGTAGTGGAGGTGAAGTATATTACCCTGGCACTTATACAGAAGATGGAAAACTTTTTCCGGATCCAGACTATGCATCTCATATTGACTACCGTTGGGGTGTTGAGGGCCTAAAGAAAACTATTTGGAAGCTGATGAATACACCTGAAGGTGGATCCGAATCCAGTAAATCTTCTGGCGTCATTCAGGAAGATGACAAATCAAGCAATGCACATTGTATTTCCTTCTTGATAAAAGATCCTAGTAAGGTAAGGAAAACATCAGTTTTACTTCCACACTGAGCGATTTGGTACGTTTGGCAGGGTCTAATGGTGGCTTGGTTTCACAGGTAAGACGCGTTGATGATTTGCGGCAGAAACTTAGGATGCGAGGTCTACGGTGCCATCCAATGTATTGCAGGAACTCTACGAGAATTCAAATTGTTCCTCTCCTTGCCTCTCGATCACAGGCACTCAGGTATAGGACACATTTCAGAGCATTTCTGAATAGTATATACAGAAATTGCTTGCTTCTTTTTGCTAGAAATGAAAATGAGTTCATGCTACTATAATATTTGCATTTATTCTGTTTTTTAGGTATCTTTTTGTCCGTTGGAGATTGAATGTCACGAATATGTTTGTCGTTCTTGGTGAAAGTGGTGACACTGATTATGAGGAGTTGATTTCCGGGGCACATAAAACCTTGATCATGAAAGGCGCAGTGGAAAAGGGTTCTGGTGAATTACTGAGAACCGCAGACCTAAGAGATGACATTGTTCCGAAGGAGAGCCCCCTGATCGGATTCATAAACGCCAACGCAAAGGTGGATGAAATCGCGAATGCATTGAAACAACTGTCGAAAGCTTGTGTAGGAATGTGAGATAGTAATAATCTCTATTCTCACTCTCAAAATGTTCTATTATAGTAATATTCATCTTTTTGACACTATAAAAGGAGTGGGAATTTGCTCCCCCTGGAGTATTTTGTGATGTAGCTAGCTAATTAAGTACATCTCCCACTTCAAAAAAACAAAAAAAAAAAAACAAAAAAAAAAAGGCTTTACGTTGTTAAATATGCATACAAAGTTCACACTGTTCTTCTTCATTTAACATATTGCCTGCCTGGATTGCAATGTGAAGGTGAGAATGCAGTAGAATTTGACAAAGAATCGTCTCCTATTTTAGAAAGCAACTGATAATGCAAAAGGCTTTAGGCCCTTCTGCCATTACTTCTAAAAATTGCTAGTAATTGAATTTAACCATATTATTTATAATTAATTAAAATCATAAAATCTAATTATTTTTTTGTATTATGGACTGCTAGATTCTAAATTCAGTCAATTTTTTTTTATCTACATATCATATGATGAAGTAAATAAATATTTTTCGGGAAGTTTGGAAAGTGATAAAAATACACATTTTTCATGCATTTTATGAAAAATACAAGGATTCAAACGCATTGTTTCACAAAAACATATGATCTTATTCATACAAGATTTTTCACAATCCTATAATTTATAAGAACAATATTATATTTATATACATATTTATTTGTTAAAAAAATTTTAATTATTTATTATTTCCCAAAATCTTTTAAATAATAATATCATTAAAAAAAAAAAGTTATGTCATACTAAGAGCAAACTACTTTGTCTCACCCAAATAATGGTCTAATGTGACACTTTCCCATCCAAGCTTTGAAACAATACAACTTTATTACACAACACATAGTTCTGTTAGTAAATTTTGTTATGAAGAAAGGCAAGATAGTAAAAAATTCGTTATAAATAAAGGCAAAATGATCAATTAACATTAAACAGACCTACCTCCCTCATGACTTTCCAAACCAACCAACCAACCTAGATCCGCCCTCGCAAATCTCTTTGCATTTTGGGAGTAGAGCATGCAAAATCGAGCAATGGATCTTAGAAGAATTCCACTTTGAACGGCACAACACGACTCTTTCTATTTTTGCGCTAGCATTTGAGTTGCCTCCCCACCTCTTTCCATTGGCACACTCGACGCAGATAGCTTTGGTGGCCCTGACTTTTACCTCTATCAACCGACGACAACCCCTACCCCCCACAACCAAAGCATGGAGGAGCAGCTCCTTAATTGGCATCTCCGTATCGATTATATGATGATAGGGGAGGGCAATATTTCAGGGTAGAATCGGAATTGATGGCTACTCGGGTGTCGGTTCCAGTTCCTATCTGGAACATGCCATCACAGGGTTGGTTTCAGTTCCAAAAAATTGGAATCGACACTGTAATGTTCCGAGATTGAATTGAGATGACACTAAAGAATGAGTTTTTTTTTTTTTTTTTTTTTTTATATTTGCATTTCATATAAATATATAAGAAAATTTAGGATTTGAGGAAACAAAATTAGTCAAACTTGAATCTCTGTCCAGTGCGCCTGTCGATCTCTCGCAGTTCAAATTGTCGAACTCGAATCTCTTAGGATGCCAATGTGAATCATCAAACGTCATCTCAATGTCTCACATTCGTGTTGTGTGCGATTTTTCGTAGAGTGTCCGCTATAGTCGGGCACAAGTTCGAAACCGAAAGGTCTTGAGCGAATAGAATATTAGATTGTGTCCGACAAATTGTGGCCGCAGAAATAAGTGTTCGACAGAAAGAAAGCTCGATTCATTTAGGAGGTCGATAAATACATAAGGTCATTGAAATGGATTAGCTTGCTGGAAAATACAGTCAACATTGAGGATAAGTCTTATCCCCCAAAAGTCGGGATTATTAGTAATCGAATCATACAAACGCTAATCAGATTTAATTGATTCAAAACAGATCATGTTATTTAACAAAAATACAGATCATACAACTAATCAATCAAATCAGATCATATGTTATCAAACAATGAATTAAATTACATAATCTAAATATCCTAGGCTCTGATACCACTATTAGTAATTGAATCATACAAACGCAGCGGAAAACATACACAATAAAAATTTTTAGATTCAATTTCCATAAGATCAGATGCGAGATTATATAATTTCATTTTATTCGGATCAGAATAAATAAACCCATACAAGGATTCAGTTAATCTTACCAACGTAGACGGCTCCACCAATCTCTTTAAATATGAATATTCCACAAACCAATCCAAGCAAAGGATTGCACTCACACAGTCCACACAGAGACAAGATCAAATCACCAAAAACTTGAATTGCTAGATCAATGAATTGGTTTCAAGGAATTAAAACGGGGCTGTAAATTTCAGAGGAAAAAAATATTGATGAATAGGGATTCTGTGAACAGTGGCTGGGTAAAGTTAATTCTTTTATTTTTTTACTTGAGGTGCATTTATATAGTGCACTTGTGAAACCCTATCCCAATATGGAATAAGATTAATCTTATTCCTAATTAGAATAGCATGAATATTTAATATTAATTAAAAGATTTATATTAATATAAATATTAATGTTAATTGAATAAGAATTAATATATTTAATTTGTTCAATTAAATTCCAATATTAAAATTGGACACAACAAATTTAATTACACAACAAATTATCAAAATATCCATAACGTAATTTTGCTAAATTAATTCCAATATAAAATTGGACACAGGCATCGACCTCAGAAATTTAATTGCACAGAAAAATTACCCAAATATCCTTTCATCTAAAAAGACAAAATTGCCCCTCAATTCTTATAAACCTTAAATTGTATCTTTATGTGTGTGACCCATAGGCTCACCATCATATTTTGGCAGTGAGTAGTATCGTGATTAACACCAATTAATTGTCTCACTACACACAGACCAAGATTAGCCCCTAGCAAGGCATCATGGCCACCCAATAGATAATGATTCAGCGAAATAGCTACCTGTCAACGGTATGGTTACTGTGCAATTCAATCCTCTCATCATCCATATCTCATCAAGGCTGAGGCACATAAATAGTGTCAACCTCATATACTTAACCCTTGATTATAAACTGTTCGGTTATTGGATCAACGACTAGTATAAGAAATTAGATTGAGCGACAACTTAATCCCACTATGGCCATAGATTTATTGTCGTTGCCAATACAACCAACCAAACTGCGCAGTGAGATAATTTCTCCCGTACCCGGGAGTGATGAATCCTCTGTTGATCCACCATAGCCTCAATACACTTCTCGATGCAGCCAATCACCACCATTCTGATAATCCTAAAAAGGACTACGTTCGGCTAGTGTCAAACTACACCAATTGGTGCACAAGGCGCTCCGGTGATCTCAAGTCTAAGAATCATATGCACCACCATCCATTAGAGGATTTATTCCATAGACACTAGGGTTACCATCCATGTGGAATCCTCTGATGGGCCAGTCCAGTGAACTTGCTCATAAAGCAAGCACCCATGTGTCGCACCAGGTTGTCACCTAACAACCTTAACAAGTGAGATCTGTCACTGTCTTTAGACAGGGTCGTTCAACACGATGATATCCTTAACATATTATCTATGCCTTAGGTCAGAATAATATTGAGGCTACGGACGTTTTTAGAATAGCCACTATAAGTGATCATTGGGTTCTCACTATCAAGATTTCAAGCACTCGATAACCATGTCATAGTTATACCATTCTAAGGGCATATATCACAACATATACTTAAATATGATTTACACGATATAATAAATTGCCTTTTATTAATTGAATAAACATGATACAAATGATTTTATTACAAAATCGATTGGCTCTTTGGGCACCTACCCTAACAATCTCTCACTTGCACTATAGCCAATCGTTCATATATTTAATACCAAACGACGCTAGGTATTTATCATGCTTCTGTTGCGATAGAGGCTTTGTCAGCTGGTCTATAATATTGTCATCCGTGAACACTTTGTTTATTTGCACATCTCCTTTCTGAATGATTTCTCTAATCAAAAGAAATCTCCTGAAAAATATGTTTGGATCGCTGGTGAGACCGTGGTTCCTTGGCTTGAGCAATAGCTCCATTGTTATCACAGTAAATCTCTA
>WYDK02055509.1:0-12903 GCA_009867345.2 Toxicodendron radicans | reverse complement strand
TCTTGAAAAATCATCAACACACACAAAGACATACCTCTTACCACCCAAACTTTCAGTTTGCATTGGACCCATCAAGTTCATATGAATCAATTCTAATATACTAGAGGTATTGAGATAAGAAGAAGATTTGTGGGAACACTTGGTTTGCTTACCTTGTTGGCAAGGTCGACACACTTTAGCTTTCGGAAGCTCAAACTTAGGTAACCCTCTCACAACCTCTTTCTTTGAGAGTTTCACTAAGTTTTTGAAGTTCATGTGGCCAAGTTTTTCATGCCACACATCAATGCTATCAGTTTTAGAACTAAGACAAGAAAAATTGTTAGAAAGCAAGTAACAGTTGTCATTAGACATTTTTCCTTCAAGAATGGGGAGCACCTTTGTCATTCAAAACATGACATTTGTCTTTTGAAAACTGAACCTTAAAGTTCTTGTCACAAATTTGACTTATACTTATGAGATTTTCCTTTAAACCATCCACAAACAAAACATCATTAAAGGTTGGAAGTCCTCGTAGAGTAATTGAACCTTTTCCAAGAACTTTTCCTTTCTTTCCATCACTATACGTAACATGTCTACTATCAACATATTACAAGTTAGATAAAAGTGAACAATTGCTAGTCATATACCTAGAGCAACCACTATTAAGGTACCACAAATCGTTTTGAAATGCAAGAAGTGAAGTATGTGCAACATATGAGTTCACAGAAGGTTTTTGCATCCAAATTCTTTTATGAGAACTAACATTTTTGGCGGGTTTGTTCATGTTTGAAAACATGGCATGATTTTCAAAACACTTTTGCAAATAGACTGTTAATTTAAAGCACTTGGGTCTAATATGTCATTTCCTATTGCAAAAATGACAAATGGGGATGAAACAGTTTACCTTCATTACCTGTTTTCCCGTGGTAAAATAAGGAGCAAAATCTGTGGCCTTCACAAATGTGCGCACACTGGTCGATGTGCTAGCATCAGGGGTAAATCCTAATCCAGTATTTTCACCAAAAATCTTCCCTTTCCCGAGCACTTCATCAAGCATAAGTGAACCTAAATTAAATTTCTCAACAATGACCTTAGCCTCAATTAGTTCAAACTTAGCTTTCGATAGAAGTGATTCTTTGTTGGACACTTCAATGGTTAAAGCCTTGACTTGGTCAGTCAAGTTTTTCTTATCCTCAACCAAGGAAGACTTTTCTGTCTCAAGTGACTTGATTCTTTTAAGGGCCTTTAACCAAGTTTGGTACATTGTGTCATAGGCCTTTTGTTTCTCCTCATCATAGTCACTAGACTCACCGGAACATGAACCCTCACTATCTTCTTGATTGGCAGAAAATGCAAGAAAGTTTTCATCCACATTCGACTCATTCTCATCACTAACACTCTCATCTTTTTCACTCTCACTCAAGGTGGCAGCCATTGCCTTACCTTTCTTTTGAAAGTGTTAGTACATTCGGATTGAATGTGGCCATAACCCTCACACTCAAAACATTTTACTCCCTTTCTCTTTTCTTTTTCTTTAGAGAATCATTTTGGAAAATCACCTGAATTTTGTTGATCTGAAAATCTTTTTACAAAAGAACATTTTGCATATGTCTTGAGAAACTTAACAAAATTCTTAGTTAACAAAGCACAAGTGTCATCATTTAAGGTGCTTGTGTCAACATTTTCAAAAGTTTGGAGTCTACCTCATGCTTGAGTGCCAAACCTTTATTCGGTTTTTGTTTTTCCCATCTTTTCAGATTCAGCTCAAAGGTTTGAAAGGATCCAATCAGCTCATCAAGTTCCATGGAGTCCAAGTCTCGGCATTCTTCAATAGAGGTGACCTTGGACATGAATCTCTTTGGAAGTGAGCATAATACTTTCCTGACAAGTTCAGAGTTAGAATAAACTTTACCTAAAGCATAGCACTCATTAGAAACATCACAAATTCTACCATGAAAATCATAAATGGTTTCATCTTCAAGCATGAGGTTTTCAAAATCAGTCACAAGTCTCCTAAGTATAGTCTTTTTAACCACATCAGTTCCCTTATTCTTGACTTGGAGCTTGTCCCAAGCATCTTTAGCAATTTCAAAATTGGCTATTATCTTCATTTAATTCACATTTACAACATTAAAAATTGCATGAATAGCCTTAGAGTTGTTGTTTGCTAAGCCAAGTTCAGCGTTGGTCCAAACATCAATGGGTTTTGGTCTAGTTTCCACATTTTCAACCATAATGATGTCTCCATCCACTAACAACTAAAGCCCATACCCTTTCATCTATAGATTTTAGGAATTGTCTCATCCTAGGTTTCCAGTAAGGGTAGTTGGGTCCTTTCAAGAGTGGTGGCTGATTGGAAGCCCTTTATTCATTAAAGAAATTCATCATAGGAGACACAACATATGTGGGCACAAAAGCAGATGTGAGCACACAAATGAAATCAGATTTGAACAAAAAATCAACTTAACCAGTTTAACCTCAGTTAACCAATTGTTAACCAACTCAACTATCCCAACTAACTAAACAGTAATAGCAACTACAGTAACTAACTAAGCTGATACAACTAAACTGACAATATACAGTAGCTAAATACAATCATAACAGTTGAATACAAACAAAAAAAATATTATATGCTAAGATAACGTCAAGAAGATAAGCTAGTTGAAGAATATTGTACATATAATTCACCTTTCTATTTAGTTGGTGAAAAAATGAAAATGAGAAATCAATCCCCTGTTCCCATATGAACTCATTTTTCGTATTTCATTTTTTCTTTGTCGATAAGCGTCTGTATATGAATATTTAGTTTTTATATTTATAAAACCCATAATTTAGAAGAAAATGAGAGAGAAATTTTCTATAATATATCGATTTTTCTCTTCTTTATCTTTTCTCTCATCTCTCATAAAACAAAAAATTTAGTTTCAAATTAAAATTTTAATCACAAATTTGCAAATGAAAATAAAATTTTGATTTATTTAAGACAAGCTCTTCAAAAATAACAAAATAAGTGGTAATTTAAACGGAATTTTTCAGTTAATGTTAGAATTTTAATTTAATTAAAATGCATTATTGGTCTTACACTTTACAACTTTTAATTAAACGTAGCTATTAGAATTTGAATTTCCTTGGCAATTGTCTTTGATGGATAGACTATTGCGTTTAAAAGGGAAAACGCAACAGGTCCCAATTCACGCAATTTTGACTTTTCTGATATTCTAAAACCATCGCTAAGAAAATTGCACACTCTGTTGTTACTTTGGGGAGACAAAACGCAAAGATTAAAATCCATGATCAACATAAAAGGAAGTTCTACATTAATTGCTATGGCAGAAGGTTAGCATTTAAATATTAATTTGCTTTTTGTAGTACATATTAAATGAACATGTATATGTTTGATAAATTGTGAATAAATACATATGTGATATGATGTAAATGTATAACATGTGGTATCAAAGCCTGTTTATAATCTCTACCTGGCATGGTTGTTATAGTGTACAAAAAAAATATATATATATATATAGTACTATACAATATGATTTTGGGTGTTATTTGATTCTTCATATTTGATGGATTTTGCAATTGAGGAATATAAGTTGAAATTAATATAGTTCATGTGTGTGGAGACCATCAGCCACGCCCAATTTTCAACCCATCAATTGTTGGAAATTTGGCCAGAATCGACCTCTATAGCCATGAAAATGGTGGTTGGAATTTACAGAAAACTGGTCAATTTTCTTGGTTTTACCAACCCAAAACTCAGTCTATCAAAGTTAGCATAATCCAATTAAATTGAGAAATTAAAGTGCTGAGCTCAATTGATCAATTAAAATGTGTAAGCCCAATTCATTTAAATTGGTCAGTCCATCTCATTAAGCCCGATTCCTTTAAATTGGCTAGCCTATCTCATTCAGTCCAATCCACTTAAATTGGTCAATCCATCCTTTTACTGGGTCAAAAAAACCCGGTCAAAGGGTCAAAAAGCCAAACCGAGTCAGACCGACTAGGTCAACGGTCAAATTGGATCAACTCGACTAGTTAATAGCCAAAGTTAATGGTCAATGATCAAAGTTAACAGTCAACGGGTCAAATTGACCTGATTTTGACCTTGGTGCGTGAGTGGATTTCTGAGGCGCGTGATTAAAGGTGGAAAAATGGGCCCGAACTTGGCTCGACTAAACCCTTAACCAGACAGCCCGACTTAAAGGCGAGCCAGGCTAGGCTAGTCCAAGACCGAGTATCCCCAATTTTACTCTTCAAATATAGTTGTTTTATAGCCGTTGGAGGTTTTTGGTCATTTTATTTTCCCATTTTTCCCTATAAATAGGGCCTAAACTTCTCACATTTCCTCACATCCAAAATTCTCTCATTTTTTTTTCAATTGCTCTTGCTCTAGCTTTAAAAATCTCTCAAATCTCAGTTGTCAATTTGCTCTCATTTTGCTCTCATTTTAATTTTTATTACTTTTTGCAATTTTCAATTCACATTTCCAAATTCCAATTCTCTTTCTTTAATTCTTTTATATCCATTTTTTTATAACTAGAATAGATATATATTTACATAGTTCCACCATCAATTTTGATAATGAAGAAAATTATCCTACTTCCCCTGAATTTACTAGCACAAACAGTCCCACTTTCCCATTCTTAGAATCTGATACACCTCAAAATATTCCCCCCCTTCCTCCCCCACGCTGCTATAGCTCCCATTGGTTCTAGAGGATCTCATTCTCATAATCGTTGTCCTCGTCCAACTTCATCTGTAGTAGAAGATAGTTCATCAATTGGAGCTACCGGGACCAATAGGCACACATCAGACATTTGGATGCATTTCGTAAAGTTTTATGAGAAAAAAATGGAGTTCAAGTGAAGAAAGCAAGGTGTAAGTATTGTGGAAATATTTATAAAGTTGATGCTGGTAATGGTACTAGTATTTTAAAAAGGCATGCAGATAAACATACAAATCATCATGGATATAAACAAGCTAATCAAACTCAAATGACTAGTACATGTAATACTTGGCATTATAATTATGATGTATATAGGGAACAATTAGCTTATATATTGTTGCAATTAATCAACCTATTAATATGACTGAAGATAAATATTTTGAAAGATTTGTTAAAAATTCATTTTTACCAGAATTTAAAACTTATTCTAAACCTTCAACTAGGAATGATTTAATAAATTTATTTAACAAAATGAAATTAGAATTAAGAAATAAAATACATAGTTGTCATGTCAGTGTGACTCTAACATCCGATATTTGGAGTGGTAGAGCTAAACAATATTATATTTGTGTGACTAGTCATTATTTTGATAACGAATGTAAATTAAATAAATCTTTATTAGGATTTAAATTAATGGATGTAGATCATAGTGGTGAACAAATTTATTTTAAAATTGTTGAAGTTTTAGAAGAATATAATTTGGTTAACAAAGTAATAAGTCCAACTTTAGATAACACAAGTGCTAACAGTAGAGCGATAGATTTTTTTAAACTAAATTTTCCTTTTTATGACAATTTAAAGTTTGTTCACCAATGTTGTACATGTCACATTATTAATTTAATTGTAGAAAATGATATGAAAAGAATTAGAAATAATTTTGATAGAATTAGAGATTGTTTAGCTTGGATTACTAGTAGTAATAGGAGAAATTCTGAATATAAACATGCTTGTAGAACTTCAAATTTGTCTCATAGAAATTTTACATTAGACATGACAGTTAGGTGGAATAGTATTTATTTAATGTTTGATTCATGTTTACCTTATGTAAATTTAATTAGTTATTTTGTAGCAAATAAGAGGGGTCATCATATTTTGGTAGAAAGTGATTGACATATAGCTCAAATATTTCATTCTTTTCTTAAAAGTTTTTATGATGTCACATTAAAATTTTCTGGTGTGTATTATCCTACTAGTCCATTGATACTACATACAATTGTAAAAATTTCAAATTTATTTGCTCGAAACAGAAACAATGAAATTTTAGCGGGACCAATAGAAGCAACATAATTTAAATTTAAAAATTATTGGAAACTCATTCCTTTTCTTTATTTTTTAGTTTCCATATTTGATCTTAGGCTTAAATTAGGGGGTTTAGAAGAAGTTTTAGACATGTTAAGTGAACTTTTACGAGAAGAAGACCATGCCAATCAACTAGGACAGATAAGTGAGTGTCTTGGAGAGGTATATTTGCAATATGAAAGCATGTATGGGAACCAACAAAGAGGCGCAATACCCGAGGAAGAACCAGTAGAAGACACAAGTTCAACCTTCAACATATGGAGTGCACTTAATAGGCGGAAGAAGACTTTTTCTCGAAGAGATAAATTGCATAATTTGAGTGTTTTTAGGTTTGTTTTTATAGTAGTTTAGTTAATTTCTCAATCATTTTCTTTGTTTTTATGTTAGTTTTTTTCGAGATTGAGATGTCACTGGTCAGATATTAATTTTGGGTAGTTTTTGTGTTTTTCAGGCTTTGATTGAGTAGATTGGAGCATTGAAATGAATTGGGACTTAAATCTTCAAGAAATTGAGATTAATAGCCATTTTCTAAGACCACGACCATGCTGCCATGGTGGTGGAATGAAGATACTGTAACACTCCCCTCCAGCCGGGTACCCCCTAAGTATTCCAAGACGATGGAAACTTAGAGAATTCACGGCTGGAAGGTTGTGTAGTTTAAATCATAAACATGTTTACAAACATGTATCTTATGAAAATAAATAGAACTTCACATCCCATTTTTAAATTTCTCATAATCAACATGTCCAAAGATTTTCATACTTGAATAATATAATTTACAGAAAACAACTACATCAATCGTTTAATAGCGAAAACAAATATAAAATATCTCTCATCATTTATAAGCAAACCATGTTCATCATTTAGTAAAACTAAGATTGTATGCATAAAAATATATACATTAATCCATAAAACAATATCATTTATAGAACATCATGATTATCATTAAACAAAAGTGAGCGTGCATGCCCCATGCTTTCTTGACTGCCACTCGCCATTACCGCTTCAATTATTACCTATAAACATGTAAATTAGGGGAATGTCAGCTAATCACTCAGTAAGGGAATGATCATTATTGACATAACATGACATAGAGATACATGTAACATAACATAGTATATTCTATTCATATTATAACACGTAACATAATTCATGCAATGCTTTTCCTTTAATGTTCATGAATGATGCACTTTAGTGACATGCATGCATAAATATAACTTTCTTGGAAACACTTTACTGTTTGCCGATCTGACTAAGCTGAGGCATGGATTATGAAACCTTTGGCCAATGAGCTAACTTTAACTTATAATACAGTCCCCATGATCATGCACGCTATGGACTATTCATTTCATTCTTGCTTAAATATGTGCATGAGCGAGCTCAGGTTCCCCATAACATGGCAACAACTTCCATAAAACTTAAAAAAGTCACTTCATTCATGAAAATGCATGTCCATGTACTTTGAAAGCATATAGTGAAACTTTGGATCAAGTCCCCTTTTTTAATTCATTGATATACTTGACATGCTACATTCATAAAATGAGACAATGTCCATGTATGAATATATCATTACATTATGACCATCTCATGGATGAATAACAAACTCATGAAAACTTATCACACTTATGCTTGTGTATACATATACAAGCTCCTAATTAGATATTACATAACATATATAATGTATGTATACACATATATATGCTTTCTTTATACATATCTTCCATGGTCATTCATTTCATTAAACATACGTATTCATACAATCATTAAACAATCACCATGATCACTCATTCAAACATGTTTCAAAACCCTTAAAGTATCATTTTCCTCTTTGGAATCAATCATAGATTAATAGGCTAAATTTAACTTAAGGAATTGAAAACACTTTTGAGGGAGTTATGTCACGCAGTTCATGTTCTAGAAGGCATATCTTGAGTTATACACCTTAGATTGATGTGATTTTGGTGTTATTTTAAAGCTTAAAGAAATGGATACAAAATTTAATTCTTTGCCCTCAGCCCGGTTCGAAAGATAACATGTTCGAAAATCACCTAGAATGTCACAGGTGTGACAGGGCAACCATGATATCTTATCCATTTTTAAGCTTTTCTCATACCTATTTACCTCCACTTACTCCCTAACCTTTCCTAACCATTCTCCCCTGTAAAAATATGCCAAATGATCAATAATAATCTCCCTTGTAATATGCTAAATGTTCTTGACTCAACCATATTCATTCATTGACAACAAACATCAATTCACACATAAATCCATCAATTGTAATTTATAACATCAGGATCAACTCAAAATCTCATGTGTAACAAGAATTAAGGTTTCCTAACACTAAACCTAGAAAACCTAATTCTTATTTCATATTAAAGGGAGGTTTCCCTTACCTTATTTGAAGAAACCAAAATCTTTGGCAAATTGCCTCTTCCTTAACTTCAATTAATCCTTATCATAACATAAATCATAAGAATAAATCAATAACTTGAAATAAATAGTGTTCATGTAAGATAAGGAGTTGAAATTTACCTCCAAATATTCTTAATAAGGGAAGAAATACAAATACTAGAAGAAATTCAACTTAGAAGCTTGAAGCAATGGAGGAAAGATAATTTAATGGAGAAAGATGGAAGAAGATGATGAACTATTGTAGAATATTGGAGAGGTTGCTGGAAAGTGGAAGAAAAAAGGTGGAAAGTGGTAGATGTTTGGTGTTGGACGATTTTTACAAGGTAATTCCCAAGAAATACTAAAAAAATTCAATGCTTATGTCATTTAATTAATGACTTAAAACTTTATTTCCCTTTTTGCCCTTAACAAATTTATTTTAATTACTCTTCAATCCTTCACATCTTTATCAACAAAATATCATTATTCTTTTACCATTTTACACCTAAGGCATGTGTATGGTACTTAACTTAGTACATAAAAGTAAAAAGACTCTTTTACCCTTGGACGTACCAGTGGGCGTTTATAGATACGAATTAAGAAAACAGAAAGCACCACGGCCTAGGCCGTGGTGACTTAATTTCAAACACGACCAAGGCTGTGTCATGCACAGTTATTACGTTTTTAGGTTATTTTGTTTCCTTTTTCACTTAGGACTCTTTGGGTAATTTAAGGATAGTTGAGATTAACTTTTGTGAGTCGACATTTCCATATTTTGGGAGATTATTTTGAAACAAAGAAGACTCAGAATCAATAATGAAATTCATCATAAAGGATTGTAAAGTTTGTCTTTACTTTTTCAATATGATTTATTTCTTGAACTCTGTTTTTATTTCTTTTATTATGAACTAATTTTCTCAGTCTAAGGCTAGGGCTAGTCTATTTATGGATCTATAATCAATCTTTTGATCTATGGTTATTGAATTATTTATCTAATGATGAGATTATATTATGTGCTTAAGGCTATTAGGAACCTAATCAATTTCTAATAGAATTGTTTTGTGTGATTGAGACCGAGAGGAGATATCGCATGAGTGCTCTAGTAATATAGGTCATAGATTAATTGGATATAGAGATATATGAATTGATACATGCAATAGTCATAGGCAGGATTAATTTGTGTTGAAAGCTAAAGGATTTCATAAGTCTTAATGCTCTTCTGTTTACTTAAATCTACATAGAGATATCCAGGTTATTAGATAGAAATATTGGTTAACCTAGGAAATTCCGTTGTCACATTAATTAAATAAATTTTTTGACCATAGTAAATTGAGGGTTGCAGTGAAGTTATAGATGAACCTGAAGTCTTAGAAGTTTTCTCGCATTGAATTCTTAAGTTAGCTTTTCTTGCAGTTGTTTGTTTATAATAATTAAGGTTTTAATATTTTTAGTTTTAAAGATTACCCTTCTAAGTTTTTATTATCTAGATAAAGTTAATATTAATTAACATTTCAATACTTGTTTATGCAATCCCTTAGGTACGATATCTTGAATTTTGTTATATTATATTACTTGAGACTAGTGCATTTGCTAGTAGTTGGTTCGCACCACATTAAGTTTTTGGCGCCGTTGCCGAGGATTGCAGTTAGGCAATATTAAAATCATTAATTTAGCTTTACATTAGATCTTGTTCCATTTTTTTCTTTTCGAGCTCTCTTGTTTTCAGATTTTCTAGTGTATGACACACACTCGACGAAGATTAGAGATTCTTGAACCTTTTGACCCATAAATTGAGAGAACACTACGAGCATTGAGAAGAAGGCAAGCAAGGAACATGGGAGACAACAACAATAATAATCAAATGATTCATCCACCTTTGGAGAGTGTCGTAGGAGTTGCGGCACCACATTCTTTAATGGATTATGTTATGCCGTCATTGGGTGGCACTGCTTCTAGCATTAGGATGCCAGCCATTGCAACAAATAACTTCGAGATTAAATCTACGACTATTCAGATGATTAAGTTAGCCTACCAATTCAGCGGTTTAGCTAACGATGATCCAAATGCTCACATTGGAAATTTCTTAGAGATATGTGATACATTAAAGTAGAATGGTGTCACAGACGATTCAATTAGACTGAGATTGTTCCCTTTTTCATTGAGAGATAAAGCCAAGATTTGGCTAAATTCTTTACCTACAAAATCTATTAAAACTTGGGATGCATTAGCTCTGCGTTTTCTAGCTAAGTATTTTCCTCCCTCTAAAACTGCAAAGATGTGTAATGATATCACTAATTTTATGCAGGTAGATGGAGAGTAGTTGTACGAAGCATGGGAGCGATACATAGAGTTGTTGAGGAAATACCCGCATCATGGATTACCAATTTGGTTACAAGTACAAAATTTTTATAATGGTCTAATTCTCGCTAACCGTTCTATGATTGATGTAGCTTCAGGAGGCACTTTAATAAAAAAGACACCAGAAACAGCGTATGAATTATTGGATGAGATGGCTTTAAATAGTTACTAGTGGCAATCTGACAGAGTATCACAAAGGAAGGTTGCAGGATTATATGGAGTGGATGCAATGACAACAATTTTTGCTCAATTGGAGGCATTAAACAAAAAGATTGATAATATAAGTGTCGCAATCATGCAAGTGAAGAGCATGTGTTGTGATTTATGTGGAAGAGACCATTCTAGCACTGAATATTAGGTGGGAAATTCGTTTGCTAATTCTGCTGAAAGTGCTAATTATGTTGGTAGTTTTCATAGATAACAACAGAATAATCCTTACTCCAGTATTTACAACCCTGGTTGGCGGAATCACTCGGATTTTTCATAGAGCAATCAGAATGCAGTGAAACCGCCACCTCCGGGTTTTCATCCTCAAAAAAAGAATCCTAATTTGAAGGAACTATAGTGACGAAGTTTGTAAGCTCCACTGAAACAAGATTTCAGAATCAAGAAGCTTCGATCAGAAATTTGGAGACTCAAATTTGATATCAAGAAGAGCTCAAGGAATGTTGCCTTGTGACACAGAGAAGAATCCTAAGGAGCATGTGAAGGCAATTACACTATGGAGTGACAAAGAAATTAGGCATAAAGAGCAAGAGAAAAAGAAAGCACCTAAAGTGCAACCAGATAACATTACTGAAAAGTTGCTTGAACCTAAGAAGATAAAGATTCAGCCTCATTTCCCTCTTGCATTGAAGAAACGGAAAGTTGATCAGCAATTTGCAAAGTTTTAAATATTTTTAAGAAATTGCATGTTAATATTCTTTTTACAGATGCTCTTCTTAGATGCCCAATTATGCAAAGTTCTTAAAAGAGATCCTTTCCAACAAGAGAAAATTGGAAGAGCAAGAAACAGTGAAATTCACTGAAGAATGTTCAACAATTTTGCAAAATAAATTGCCACCAAAATTAAAGGGTCCAGGGAGTTTTACAATACCTTACATTATTGGTTCACTTTCATTTTCCAAATTTTTATGTGATTTAGGTGCTAGCATTAATCTGATGCCTTTATCTATTTTCAGGAAATTGGGACTTGGAGAACCAAAGGCCACCACAATATCTCTACAGTTGGCTGACAGATCAATTAAATACCTAAGAGGTATTGTGGAGGGCGTGCTTGTCAAGGTAGATGAGTTTATTTTTCCTGTAGATTTTCTTATGTTGGATATGGAAGAAGATGTTGAGATACCTCTCATTCTAGACATTGATTAATGTGCCAATAGGTGAGTTAATTCTTAGGGTAGGAGATGAAAAAGTAACATTTGATGTTTTTAAAACTATGAAACACTCTTTTGAAGATAACACATGTTTTAGAATCGATGTTTTTGATCCTTTGGTTCGTAAGTTTTTTTCAAGATAACATGTATGAAGATCCATTGGAAGCTTGCTTGGTAGATTCAAAAGAAGATGGAGGGGAGAATAAGCACTTAATTGAGATTGTAGCAAGTTTGGAGGTCAATCCACCATATAAAAGGGTCATGCGGCAAAAATTTGAAACATTGGAAAGGCCAATATTGTCTCGACCAAAGCCCTCAATTGAAGACCTGTGTAAATTACCATGGCCATGGCTATGTCTATATGAGCCGATTTTCCCCTCCTCGGCCTCTTGAAGATTGAAAGCTTCGATTGCTTTGTCCTCTAATTTCAGGGAAGTTCTTGTTTCTTATTTTCATTGTTTTATTTTTCTCTTTGTTTTCCATGCATTGAGGACATTGCATTTTTTAAGTTTGGGGGAGTGGGTTGTTTGGTTTGTGTTGCGTTGTTGATATTTGGTGGCTAGTTGTTTTGATTTGGTGTGTTTGTTCTAAGGGAGTGTTTAATTTGATGATTTTTATTATGTTTGTTCTCTTGATACGACCCTTAGCGAAACTTTGTGATATCCCTAAATTTTTTTTTAGTGATCGATGAATTTTGCAATTATTTGGAGTAGTGGTAATGTCGAGTCGATGAAAGGATTTAGACATGCTCATATCTTTAGGAATGCAGAA
>WYDK02055498.1:0-12904 GCA_009867345.2 Toxicodendron radicans | reverse complement strand
TTTAGTTACTTTAGTTGAGATGTGAAAATATTGTTGTGTATTTTGTTGTAATGATGCAATACAAGTTATTAAATGCATGTGGTAATACTTTTTCTAAGTAGTAAGTATTTTCTTTGCTGCTCTCTGTCCCTTCATTTTTCGAAAGTTACTTGTTGAGATCTATAGAACAAAAATCATGTCATTTTTGTATATGATGCCATACTCTTTGGAAAGCCAACTGAAAGGACTAAATATGAAATGATTATAAAAGCATTTGTTTTGGATAAGGATAATAAAAAGTTTAACCATGGTGTCTTTTCAAAGATTGGACAAAGTGGTGAACAGAAACAAGGGATTCAGCTTGCCAGGGCAGAGGATGCACATACTGCTTCAATAGACAAAGTGGTGAACAGAAACAAGGGATTCAGCTTGCCAGGGCAGAGGATGCACATACTGCTTCAATAGTCAATACTAAGGTAAGTAGTTTTATCAAAATCACAATACCAACATAAAGAAATTCGTTTGATCCCTATTGTAGAAATGAAAACTTTAATAATGTTATTGCAGGACTGTTTCATGATAATTTTCAAAGATAAAACTGTTTTTCTAGTGATTTACCAAGTTGAGTTTCTCACAGAAGCTGATAAAATTCTGGTAGAAGAATGAGTCTTTGCTCATGCAACTGGATGTTTGGTTGTACATATGCATGTCTTTGGTACGGAACTACTGACTCCCGGGAGAGTGTTGGAGCAATTTGTGAATGGCAATAAGAGCGCAGTTGCAGAATTGGTTAGTTCAGATAATGGAAACAAAGTTGAAACTCAGAACATGACTAAAGATCAGTTAGGATTTGGTTTAAAAGTGTAAACTTCAGAAGAGGTTTTGCCTTCTATTCAGCTAACAAATGATAAACAGAGAGAGACAGATTGGTGATGTTGGGTGGAAACCAGTTTCGGATTATCTCCATGTATCAAAGGGATCATATTTTTGCAGCTTGAACATACTATTTTACATTTGCTCTTATAGCTCTTCAGGCAAAGCAATTGGATGTCCACTCCCAATCTTTTGCAAAGCCGAGCCCAAGGATTCACTGGCCCAAATATGCAATGGCTTTTTATTTGCTGGGACTCAAGTCTTTTCTGTGGAAAACTAAAGTTTCCAATGCTCTCTTAATTGCCTCTAATGTATCAATTCATCTACGTCCAAATGATGCTATGTAATATGTAATCTTGTTAGAAAGTGTATATTCACATGAAAAAATTATTTGACATCAACAACTTATGATATTATGGATGCATGTTTAACTAACCCCAAGAAAAAATGTAGATTGTGTTAAAAGATGTTCTTTGTGCAACTATTTCCATTTTATTTGGGGAATTAACTCAATTTTTTGTCAAAATGAGTATGAAAAATGATAAATAAACAATAATAAAATAAGAGAGTAAGAGAATATAAGAATAATCAATAATGGATTGGCCAAGTGGTAAAGGTTTGGAGTCAATAGGTTTGCTCTCCCCGTGGTCTCAGGTACAGTTGCTAATATTGTTGGTCATGGACGGTAGGGTTTATCTTGTTCAGGAACCTTTGTTTAGGTCAATGGACTACTCAAGGTGTGCATAAGTTGGCCCGAACACTCCCGGTAACAAAAAAAGAAGAGAATATAAGAATAAACACATTATTTTATCATGGTTCGTCCACAAACTTGACTTATGTGATGTCCACGCCTCTAAACATTACTACTTTTAAGGATACTATGAAACTTCAACCCTTTAAATTAACGGTTTTTCAAATATAACCCCTTGTGGATTGGCTGTGACAGACGTACTTATGATTATTGAATGCAAATTAATGTCTCAAATTGTTGAGTTTACAAAGAAGTGTTAATTGAAGCTTGGAGAAGATGCTTGAGTACTTATGAAGGAAGTGCTCCTTAAATGACTTTTTATAAAGCTGGATGCTGGTTCTTGAGCAGTGAAAGAATTTGTATTGGGACCAGAGTGATAAAGCAATGAATTGATGCAAAGAAAAAAAAAGAAAGAAAGAAAAAGAAATGGGTTCGGAATGAAGATATGCAAATCTTATCAACATGCATACACATAATAGCTAACCCAGTTCTCTTTTTTTTTTTTAAACCGGGGTTTATTCTCGGGGACCCATTGTATACCCTACAAATCCAATGGATCAAGCAAATCACAAATATGATAGGTAATCATTGTTGTGACTCACCCAACATCTCTTGGTAACCCACTAAGATGACTAAAGTCTTGTCAGCCGACCACAAACCCAGTAATTATAATTTATAAAATTAAACATACCCAAATCTAATCCCATAAAATTTAGATACAAATCAAGCTAGTTGCTCTTGTTATTGCTCTAGCTAGTAATTATAAGAGTCGACATTTTATTGACTTAGATAATTCTCCATTTGCATGCCAGCTTTTTTCCATCATGTTTGTGTTGCTTGTCTTGGACGAGGCATATCGATATTCAAAAATGCCCCATCTGGTTCAAAACAAAATGCAATTTTCAACATAATTTTTTTTTTCCTAAGGTAAATTTAGTACTAAAGATACATTCTGATGCAAAATTTGTTAAATATTAGTTCCGATAATGATCAATAGTTAATTAATTTTAGAAAATCCTAATTAATGACAAAAGATAGTGGGTCAAATGCTTACAAAGCTTAATCTTTTTCTCTCTTTGTAAAGTCATAATATGCAGCCTTGTTTGAAGCACATTCACGATCAGATCATCTAATTGCGTAATTTCAAAAAACCTTGTGATATTATGGATGTTTAACTAACCATTGAGCATTTTGAATTGCTTTAACCATCTTTTGTTATTAAGTCAAGTTTACCCTAAAATGAGTGTGGGTATACAAAAAAGAAATTAGAATGATTAAAAGAGTTAGAGAAAAAGAGTGTAGACACGCATTTTTATCGTGGTTCGGCCATAAACCTGGCCTACGTCCACGCCTCAAAGCTTTAAAGCTTTGAGGATTCCACTATGAAACTTCAACCCCCTAAAGGGTCTTTGAATACAACTTACATGAAACTCACACCTAAACCTTTCAACTCTCTCAAAGCAAATAATATTTACAAGAACACATTTGAAAAAGAAAAAAAGAAAGAAAAAGAAAAAGAAAAAAGAAAAAAGAAAAAAGAAAAAGCATATTTCTGTCCCACAAAGATTGGGAAATCAGGGCTCAAAGAATGATCACAAGATTAATGCACTAAGTTTTGAAAACATTTTGAAAATCATCAATGAAGCATTAATCTAAGTATCATCTTTTTGAGCCATAGGTTCAGCCAATTTTTACTACTAAGATGAATAAGAAATTTCCTAGGGTAATCTTCACGTCCATGCATTTTGCTTTCTTCCAATACACCTGAATATCTTCAAGGTCCCTGTGTTTTGTTATTGAAATGCAAGTCTAACGAAGAAAGGAAAAAAAAAAAAAAAACATATTCTTGCTCATTCAAACAATCAAACTTTAATTATTATCAAATTCCAAGGTTGATGGAAAAGTTTAATTATATATATAGTAGAAACTCACCAAGCGAATGTCAACTCAAGGAATGACCACTACAAATAATTTTGATTGAACGCATTTCCTTTGTTCTGTGACAGATTTCAAAATTCTTTATGTTAGTTGGCATAATAAGACTAGTAAATAAATTGTGCATAATTTGAACATTGACAATGGGATGATGCATTTTTGAAACTGAGAAATCAAGAACTGGAAAGAAAGTAGATACCACTAACAGGGCAGATTGAAGCAAACCAATTGGTCTTAAGGGCATGAGATCCATTTGAATTTTATCTAAAGGAGCTGACTATAAAGAGATTCTGCGCAGAGCAACTTTTGGGGTTAATTTTTTCTAATTGTATAATAAAGAATTTGAAGAGTATATAACAGTTGTAGAGCATACATCACTAAAACAATTTGATTTATTGAATTAACAGCAATCAATAAATCTTTGCAGTTTAATGGAGTTTCTCAAACCTTAATGATTGTTGCCTAATGGAGTTCGTGTGGGTTGAGTGTCTGGGGATTTCGTTTTTGGCTGGGATGAGTTTCTGCTTCTGTTGGGGCTGCTGCCTGGGTTGATTTCTTCGTGTGTGGGTTGATTTTGTCTGGGCCGAGTGTATAGAGGTCTTTCTTCCTTTCTCCTTTTAATATATTTATCAGATAATTTACCCAAAGAAAAAATCTGTGTGAAAAGAGCTATCTTGTCTGCCTGCTGGATGCTGCAAAAGAAAACACATTGTTTCATTAGAGATGATTTGAAAGGGAGAATAAACACATTACTCATATAGCAAAATAATATTTCGTTACTAGAACTCAAAAAAGGAAACTCAAAACTAACACACAAAGCATAACACACAAAGCATATACAGTAATATTAGACTTACAAAGTTTTATTATAAAGAGATAAATACAAAGTGATATCAATGAGTTATTTATTATACTCTACAATTTATATCTTATCATATCGTTTTGTATATATATATATATATATATTTTGTATACTTACTTTGTAAGTATAATATTATTAAAACAGAAACAAAAATACATAAACAAACTTAAATCATTAACTACAAAATTATTGGTATTTCTACCATAATAATTATACTAAAAGATAGAGGAAGTACTATTACTGATTGTAAATTAAGCTGGAGGACATCAAGAAATTACCTCTGAGTCGGAGGTGGTCTTCTTTATAAGATTTCCGTCCACATATTTAGAAGAATCAATTTGAATGCAAGGGATGTGGGAGATCCTGGACCATTTCTTTCCTGTCTTCTTTGTGTAATTTTCATTTAGAATCCTGCAATCATTGATGATTAATTTCTGCAGCGCCGGCCTTTGAAGAACGTCGTTAGGCAATGTCACCAATTTGGGGCATGAATGAAATCTCAAGGAAAGAAGATTTGGCATAAATCTTCCATCCCATTTAACATCCCACTCTTCCCATTCTTTCATATCCTCAAACTCCAGATTTATCAACTCTGGAAAGATATACACCGTGGAAGAAGAAGCATATGATAATGTTCCCCAAAATTCATTACCTGCTTTTTTCATACTGTTCATTCTTTTTATAATGAGTGACTCCAGGGATGGTAATTCTCCAAAAAGAGATAATGATTTCAATTTTGGGCATGAATCAAGTACCAAGTAACGAAGGCATGGCATGATCGTGACATTCATATTACTCTGACTCAAACTCAACTCCTCCCATTCTATCATGTTCCAGAACTTGAGATACCTCAATTTCGGAAACGCAATTGACGTACCTGATGAAGATGAGCTAGTTACATCAGTATTTATTCCCAAAATTCCAATATCCACCTTTTTCAGACTCCTCATATTGCAGATAATCAGTGATTCAAGTGATAATAATTTTCCTAAACCAGGAAATTCCACTAATTCAAAGCAAGACATTAGCTTTAACATCGTCAACTTGGCTAAACTCTCAATCCAATCCAGGGGCATAGTTTCGCCTGTGTAACGTTGTATAACTAATTCCACTAAATTTGGAGGTGGATTAAAACTTTTAAAAACCCTTTCATCGTCAACAATTGTCCACCCGTCAAATCTTAGACTTAAACTATAAATATATTTTTTTTCTTCAAGTTTTCCTTTATCTATCTCTTTCACTTCAGTCACATTTCCCAAACCTGTTATAGTAAGAAGCCCTTCAAGCTGATTCAGATTTTGCAAACAGTCAAACCTACCTCCTTTCTCTTTAATCTTATCATCACTCACAACGAATTTCTTCAATGTTTGAAGACAAGTCAATCTCTTAATTTCTCTAGGCATGTAACTTAGACAGGTTCTGTGGTTTATTAAATGCCTAAGGTTGTTTAAATTCCCAATCCTGTGTGGTAGTTTTTCTAGATGGTAACAATTATTGACATCTAATGTTTGCAGATTATATAACTCACACAATGTCTCAGGTAATTTTGTAATTTTTTCATTATAAGATAAATTAAGGTATCTTAAATATATCAACTTTTTTATATTTCTTGGAATTTCTTCAATTGAGCAACCACTCAGATCTAATGACCTTAAACATGTCAAGTGATCAAATAATAAGGATAACTCTCCTTCAATCTTTGTGTTTTTTACAACAAGGCTACGCAACTTTTTCTTGTTAGGAATAGAAGAGATGGGAATTGAGTAATCTATCCTCATTTCATGTAGAGCTTCTAAATTTTCAGGTTTAGGAGGACCACCGCCTATTATAGTTAAACATTCTTTCTCCATAAGAAATTTAGCAAAATCATGCACTATATCAGGCATTTTGCATCTTATTATGCTACCATCATATACACTTTTTTCAAAATCTTGAAAGAAATTATGCATTGCTAAGATTGCAAAATACTCTTCGCCCACTAACTCAATATCGTTCCTTCCTGATATCTGAAGATAACCTTGAGCTATCCATAATTTAATTAGATTATCTTTATCTATCATAAAATCTTTCGGAAAGATGGCACAATATAAAAAACATTTCTTTAATTTGGAAGGCAAATCATAATAACTCAATAGTAAAGCTATGGGAAATGATGTTTCCGTGTTTTCTAATTTTAATAGGTCACCGTTGACACTTTCCCACTGTTCGGTACTTGTTTTTGAGTTCGATAGACTTGTTTTTGAGCTCAATAGACTTCCTAAAATCTTTACAACAGAAGGCGACCCATTGCATGTGCTTACTATCTTTTTATACAGTTCACTTGTACTTTTTCGCTCTTCATAGGTCAATGTAGAAAACACAAGTTTGCTAAATAATGACCAACAATCCGCATTCAACATTTTATCTTCACTAGTCTTTCTAGAAAACTCAAATGTTCTAAATAATGACAATGAAGATTGCCAGTCATTCCCTAGTACGACCATGTTAGTGGTTCCTATCATTTTTGCAGTCATAATTGTAGACGTTGTCACCAAGATCCTACTTGCTCGAGAATCACCCAAAATCTGCTTAAATTGTTCCCAAATTATGGGAATGTTTATCCACACATCATCTAAAAGGAGAAGAAATTTTTTTCCCTCCAAACATTGACGTATCTTTCCAAACAAAGTTTCAAATTTATCTAGATTTGGTGCAACATCTTGTCCTAGAGATTTAAGAATTGCTTCAGCAATCAGAATCTCATCAAAAAATTTATCGACATTCACCGTTATTATAGTTTTGAACTTTTCTTTCACCCTACCATCTTCAACAACTAATTTAGAAAGAGTTGTTTTTTCAGTTCCTATCATCTCTACTATAGAAATGATAGGAAGAGTTGTAATTGTAGGTCCATTGTTAATCAACAAATCTATTATTGTATTCTTATCATAATCTTTTCCAACAACCTTTGGTAAATAAATAACAGGGCTAATCGGTTGTTCTGCTCTTGTGCCCGTTGTCAAGCTAAAATTGCAATTATCTTTTTCCTTAACAATTTCATCAAGAGTTTTCACCATTTCTTTTATCCTGATAGCAATACTGTTTTGACGCAGAAAATCTTGCATTGAACCAAAGATATGAGAAGAGATGAGACAATTGCGTACCTTTTCCCAAAGGTTGGGAGCATTTTCAACTTCCTTAATTTGTGATTTTCTTGTTGTCGTCGTGTTCCACTCCTCCAACACATCCTCTATATCATAGCAGGCGAATTCAAGCTTACGTAACCAATCCCTGACTTCGCTGTCCACCATTCGTTTCTTCTCCACATCTTCAAAACCACGTTGAATGGCCGAAAGATTTGTACGCAGCTTTTCTACGTCGTTTATGTCCACAATGGGTTTCATTTGTTCAGAATTTTTTATTGAATGCAGTTGCTCCAAGATTTTAGAGACAAACGCTTCAGCCATAGTGAAAGATAGTTAATGATGAAAGGAAGATGATGATTTGAAATATTTTGTGTGCGCTTAATTATGCTCTTTTTTTTTTCCTTTTTATACACAACCCATAGAATCTTTCACCCTGAAGGCTCAAAACAAAATTTTACTTTGGTGTTACTCAAGGCACATAGTTTTCTCCAAGCAATTCCTATATTCTTTTCTGTTGACATATTCAATTGCTTTGATGCTAGTTAAAGTACGTAGTTCTCCATGTAATTCCCAGATCCTTTTCTTTGGGCATATTAATAAACATTTTTCTTTGACCAATATTTCAAACCACCATCTTCCTTCATCATTAACACTATCTTTCACTATGGCTGAAGCACTTGTCTCTAAAATCTTTTTATACACAACCCATAGAATTAGAATCTTTCACCTGAAGGCTTAAAACAAAATTTTACTTTGGCGTTACTCAAGGTACATTGTTTTCTCCAAGCAATTCCCATATTCTTTTCTGTTGACATTCAATTGCTTTGATGCTAGCTTAAGTATGTAGTTCTCCAAGCAATTCCCAGATCCTTTTCTTTGGGCATATTAATAAACGACCCTGGTTAAGGTAGGTAGTTTTCTCCAAGCCCATGTCCATTTATTTTTCTTTCAACAAAATATTTCTTTTCCCGTTCCTATATTTATTCAGGGATACATTAAATGTCACACCTCATTCCTGGTAATCCAGACCCCACTGGATCTAGGCGAACTGAGGAGCTCGGATTCTTAAAATGGGGGTGAATTTTTTTTTTTTTTAAAAACCATTTACAAAATTCAAAACATTATTTGTTATAAAACAATTTACATAAAAGTCGTATCAGAGTGCAACTATCATGTACAAACATTATGCTGATGAACATGCGTCTGCGAACCAATCGAAAGCGTACCTCCTGTGCCTCACGCATCTTGTATGCAAACCTGAAGGGAAACATTAAAACAGTGAGCTAGAAAGCCCAGTGAATGAATGATGCAATAAGTAAATGAAATGGCTCTCAGCCTTCAGTCGGCATGAGGAAACTCTTAATCATTTCCTTATAATTCACTTAATTCATAATTATTGATTCCCAACAAAGTACTTCGCATCTTTGCACCACCTTTCAATGATCATGGATTGTTATAAATACAACCCCTTTTCGCCATAGATGAGGAGGCCCTTCTCAGCACGAATCTATTTTTACATATCAATGCGCTCACCAGCCTACACTCACTGGATTTCCGTGAATACCACCCTAACCAATACCTGCTAGATGTTCACAAATACCACTCCAGCCACACCATTTGGACAATCATGCATATCACTCCAGCGTCACCCGCTGGATACTCACAATTACCACTCCAGCCTCACCCGCTAGATAATCATAAATATCACTCAAACCTCATCCGCTGGATAATCACAAATATCCTGACTAGCATATCACAACGTCAAACACTCTGGTCCGGGGATCACCTAGCACACCCAACATAGGTGGAACCCCTGCCTCAAGCTCACGGGCTTTTACCCAGAGGGTCACCCAGCGCGCTCAGCATAGGTGAAACTCTCACCTGTTGATTACTTCACTCACACGCAATACCGTCCAAACCCAATTCACTTCCAACTGGAAGGTTCAATCGTTC
Organism: Toxicodendron radicans; assembly: GCA_009867345.2. Taxonomy (NCBI): domain Eukaryota; kingdom Viridiplantae; phylum Streptophyta; class Magnoliopsida; order Sapindales; family Anacardiaceae; genus Toxicodendron; species Toxicodendron radicans. Next base: position 3,426 of record WYDK02055498.1, on the reverse strand, counting down.
CCAATTTGAGCCTTGTTCAGGATAGCCAGTCCACTTCGGCCATTTAAGCCATTCCATTTCTTTAATAACCTCTTTAACTCAAAACATCTCTTTAAAGGCTCATCCATACCCCATTCTATCCACATTACACCATGCGTACCAACAACTCATGCCCAATATATATAAGTAAATACATGTATACACAAATATGTCACAACACAGAACTAAAACGCCTTAAGAACCAAATATAAGTCTTTAAGGAAATATGAAAATTCACTCACTTGATCGGAGCTGCTGCTAGGCTTATCTTTCTTGTTCGGGATCCGAAGAATTCTCCTCGCCGAGGTCTCCCTATGATAATCCACAACAATCATCAATAATACTAACATTATGAGTTCAATTTAACTCCCTTTTAATAGAAATCATCTTATACCCGAATCCCAATCACTAATAAAAATTCCATAAAACTTTGGTTCTTGAAAAATATTAGTTTAGTCCCTCTCTGAAAAATATAATTTTACCCTCAACTTTTTCACTATTATTAAGCCCCTCAACTTTTCTATCCTTGATTAACCCCCTAATTTTTTTTGTCATTTTAGTTAGGTCCCTTGTTTTTAAAAATATTACACTTACCCCCTTTATCCTCGACAGGATTCAAAACTAACACATTACCCCTTGAGAATCCTTCCATCGATTATAATCTAATTTCACACCCAATCAAATAAAATTTTGGGCCTTATTAGTAAAAATGAGTTTGCCCATTAATTCACATAAACTCCAACAATATAATTTGACCCCTTTTTAATACGACTAAGTCCACCGGTTAAATGAACTCAACAGTTAAAAAAAAAAACTAACTAGGCCTTAAAGGAATAGTAGGTCGGCCCATCATAACCAATTTAACTCATCAACCCCATCAAACCCATTGATATCATTTATTTTATTTAGCCCATTACTTTATAAATAATTTAATTACCCAAACTAAGTGATTGAGCCTCATTATCTACGGGTCAATTTCTTTAATTAAAACTAAACATCATTGGACCCATTTACTTTTATTAAATCTAATACCATTTTAATTAAATCCAACCCAAAACCTACACCCAACAATTTAATAAAATTTGGTCATATCATTTTTAAAAGGCCAGCCCATTAATAATAACAATTTTATCAAAAACTCAAACAATAATCCGACCTCATTCTCATTATACAACCCAAGTCAAGTCTAATTATTCATTTATTAAACTAAAACTTAATCAACTAAAAATATGGGCCTTATTTAATAGGCCTGCCATCAATAAATTTAGACTCATTAAAGCTTAAGTTCAATTCTACATTCAATTCTTTAAGTATTTAAAACCCAACCAACCAAAATTCCTTTAAGCCCATTAACCCAATTTAAATCTTATAAAATTGTGGTAAAATAAGATTTAAATTGGGTTAATGGGCTTAAATTGGGTTAAATATCCAACCCAAAAGCATATAAAATCTAATTTAATCATGCATTCCCATTATTCTCAATTTTCCAGCAAATCAAATCGAGTAATAGCATGCTTTTAAGATAAATAAAATAATCATTTAATGCATTGAAACTTAGTACGCAAACATCATTCATCTCATGATACTTGAAATGGCCGACAAATACTTAATACTAACTATGGGCTCGGCCCCTTTCTAACAATTTAACACAAACTCCATTCAGTTTCATTGACCCATCCACTTTCAACTCAAGCAGCAGCCCAAAAGAAAAAGAAGCCCACAACCCATCATTTCTTTTCCCATTATCAACATATGCACTTTTTAACAAAACTTCTTCCTTTATTCTTCAACTGATCGAACCCAGCAACATTCATCGTACCATATTTCCTCTCAATTAAACACCAATATCTACTCATGAATATAAAGCCATCTATTTATAAACAAAAAATACCATGCCAAAAAGTACAAACCCTTAATATTTAGAACCATCAAATGCATCTATTTTTCTCATCAATTTTTCAACCGAAGCAAGAGAGAATAAGCAGCTCACACAAACTTTACATATTAATCAAAAACTCATCATAACACTAACATGCAAACATGAGTTTTGAGTTTTTAAGGAAGGTCTAGTAACATGCAGCAAGGAAAACTTTGATTGGAAGAGTTTTGATGCAACCACTCACCATTTCCGTGTTCCACCCAAAACCCAGCACTTCCTCACCGATTTCCTCCTTCCTCTTCACCCATATTGCAAAAATTATTTGAATAATCTCATTCCTTTCTCATTTGGCCGACACTTACCTATCTCTCTCTTTTTCTTTCTTCTCCTCCGTTCTTTCCTCTGTTGTTTTTTTTTTCTTCCTCTCGGTTTCTTTCTTTTTTCTTTCTTCTTTTTTAATTTATTTTTGGATAGAGCCCAGTTTATATATAAATCAACTTTTTGAAATTATGAAACTCCCCAAAAATTCTCTTAGTCTCACAATGGCCCTGCCACATCAGCTTCATATTACAAAATTGTCCAGTTTTTCTCCCCCTTGTTTATGCAACCCCAACAGTTTTCATTCTTTTGTTTTCACCCCATAAAATTAAAGAAAATGACAAAACTGTCCCTCCTCATTAGGGATGGGCATGGGGCAGGTTGGGTGCGGGTGCATGGTCCGCCGCACCCGCACCCGCACCCGCCCTCTAAACTCACACCCGCACCCGACCAGTACCCGGGAAAGGGTTTTATATAGAAGACCCACACCCGCCCCATGAGGGAGGGGAGACCCCCACACTCGACCCGTCTCGCCCACCTCAACGGAGTTTTATCGGGAAAAATCCTACGCGGTTTATTAATTTCGTACTATAATGTTGTCAATTGTGATTTTTTTTTTTTTACTTTTGAGTATATATTAATCCTTAGAACTAATTATTTTATTTTTTTCCAATATATAAACTAAACTTCTTGTCTATTCCAAAAACTTTGCACCATAATAGTTGTTTGTTCAAAAATCAAAAGGTTACAATTACAAATTACAATTACTGATTTACAAAATGTAATTGAACTCATTCAACTCCTTTATCAATTGCATCTTTGAAACCATATGACATAAGCTCCTTTACAACTTGCATCCTTGAAGACAAATAAAAGAAATTAAAATAATGAAATCAGTCAAACACATAAAATATGAATTACATACCCAAACAAACAATCATCCGTAAAATATAAAATATAAAATATAAAATATGCTGAGAATAAATAATTTCACAATTAGAGATTTAATATCTTCTAACATATTGCACAAATCATATGTGTGATTTGTGTAATATAAAAACTATCATCGAAACTTACATAAACTGTGATTTGTGCAATATAAGCAAGAAAAAAAAACACAAACCAAGAAAGATATAGAAATTGTAAAAGCCGCAATCAAGAACCCAAAATTCATTAGATAACCTTTTACCTAAATTGATTTGAAAAACTTT
>WYDK02055424.1:0-12924 GCA_009867345.2 Toxicodendron radicans | reverse complement strand
TGCAGTCTGTTAAACTAAATAAGGAGGCTTCATCCATACGAGTTTTAGGTAAAATGAATGGTATAATTCATGTAGAGAGGGCTTCTTTGTAAAAACAGTTTCACATTCTCGTTTACAAAGAAAAGTACAAATGAGAGAACCATTGTTTCAATTCAAGAATCAAGATTATTTTTGGTTGTAAGTCTGCAATTCCCATGACCGCTGTTCATATCAGAAATTAAATAAATTTTTTCTCCATGTATGGTTTACTTTTAAATTAACTGTTTAGGAATGGACTGATCTCGATCTTGTTTATCAAACTACTTTCATCAGGCGCTAGTAAGTTCTGTCACCAATCATCTCAATTTTTGTGTTTGACCATCCAGTACTCAACATAATAAAAAGACTCTCTTCATTTCAATCCATTAAAAAAATCTGAAGATATATATTAAGTGTTGAATTCTACTTGTCAACCTTACTTTAATTTGTGTGCACATTTGAGTAATTTGTGTACATTTGAGTCATATATATGTATGCTGTATTATTTTTCACATTTTATTTTCAAATGTGTGTACATTTTTTTGATGGGTTAACATCTACGCTGATAGTTTTGTTCTTTACAGATATCACGTTGTATTGTCTACTTTGGATAATCTTGATATTTATTTGTTTATCTGATTAGCCCGTGAGGTCCATTTTCCAGGTGTCCTTTAGATCTACAGTGGTCTGAAAAGTTAAACTTTTCAGACCTGAAATCTGCCTTTTGTTGGTACAAAAACTTTGTGTATTTTATGCAAACTTTTCAAGACTTGTTTGACACCTTCTTGTCGTGCAGGGAATACATGTTTATATCATCTCCTTCCTTGCGTTTTCACAAGAGAGAAAGCCTGTATATTCTTTGTAACTTGTGCTTTGAAAATTCTCTAGAGAGTTTGTTATATACCTTGCTTTTTGTTCATGGTGTTGTTCATGATTGTCATCATTTCATATGTTCAGTGACAACATGTTATTTGGTTCGTTTTCTGTGCTCTCAATGTTAGCACATTCTGTTTGTCTCTTTTATTGATAGTGACTGGAACGTGGTTCCATTGTTGAGGCTGAAGAGTGACTTCATCATCTGGAGCTTGGATGAAGTTCGAGCTTGTTCAGGAGTGTTTCCTATGTGAAGTAATCCAAGGATCAATGTGACTATGACTCTTTATTCTCTTACTCCTTAATTCTTTATATCTTTAGCCTAACACCCGTAGTGTTGGCTTATTCTTCACTCCACTGTTGGAGTCGTCTTTTCTTGTGGACTTTTTTAGAATCCCATCGGACTATAGGCTTCTATATCCGATCGAAGATGACTTTTTCAGCCTCTCCTTCAAGCTTACTACCCCTTTTCTTCAAGTGTATAAGCTCCTCACAACTAAGCACGTTACATGCTTAATTGTACTTCGCCCTCCAATCTTCTGTTGAAGTGGCTCTGATGGATCCCAACTTTCATCTCCATAGGCCCGTAAGATAACTCTGCTCTGATACCATATTAAAATTCTGAATCTGAATTTTTGCTCTGATACCATGTTAAAATTCTGAATCTGTTCTGATACCATGTTCTTAGAATCGCAATAAAGGCAAAGAAGAAAAGAAGCAAATGGGCATAATGATGAATTTGAAGAATGTGGTGGCATTAAGCCACAGACATGCAAATTTAGGATAGTATTTAATTAATGAGTTGTTTTTAAGTTAAAGTTTTTAAAGTTTTGTCTTTTAGTTAAAGTCTTTTAATTTGTTTTAGGAATATAATTTAAGCTTAGAATAAATTATTTTTCATGTTTATTAGAGTTGATCAATTATGAATTATAGTTTGAGTTTATTTATTGTCCTTTTTAGTTTAAGTTAAATTAGGATTATTTTTCTAGTCTTTCATTATAAAAAAGAGAGATAACTTTCATTGTAACTTGAGTCATTCAGATTAATAAAAGAAGTAAGAGTTTTTCTCTCAAAGTTTTAACTTATTGTTGATTAATCCTGGAATTTGAAAACTTTCACCAGTTTATGCTCACTGAATTTTGTGAAAAAGAAATGTCCAATAGGAAAGTCTTCTCCTCTACATAGGGACTCTCATTTTCAATATTGTTTGCAATTTTTTATGAATCATGATCGCATCTTATTGTTCTTTGCAGTTTATGGCTTTGGCTCCTTATCTTTGATATGATAGGTTGATCTTTGTCCATAGATTTCATCTTTGTCATTGACTTTTATTTATAAATTATTGATATTATACATGGAGTTGATAATATGAATAAAAACATATACTTAAACAGTATTCTTATTCTCTAAAACATCTATTTGATTATTAGACCACTGAGTTACTTTCCATACTTGGCCTTGTACTCACTCCACAGTTGATCGACCGTTTTTCCCGGCAGATCAAAGACCTGTCATTATTAAACCCACTTCTCATCTTCTTGTTAAGTTCTGCAACAAAACCATTTCTCAAACTGTTAAGGTAGTCCAGAAACCTGGCCGTCACGTCATACTCCTGATCCCACCGGTCGCCCTCACAAGGTTGAACCCAGTGACTCGACGCATAGTTAGCCTTTAACCTCACATATATTTAATTAATCGGGATCATGACGATATAAGTATGGGTTACATAATTTATTGAGCCTATAATGAGTGGACCCAATAAATTTTTATTATTAAAAAGGTTAGGTCCCCTTTTCAAAGTACAACAAATTAAAAACCACATTCCAAAATATGAATCTTGGGTTATCATTGAGTATTGTATATACATTGATTCTGTAATTCAATGATTGAGTTTGTATGAATTGATTTTGTGTTTATATTCCTGCTATAAAATCTTACATGAACATATTTGGTAAGCTTTGACAATAAAATTCATGGAAATGTATATTTCTTTAAAATCTTTTACTGAGAAAATGGCTGTTAATTTACAGCATGCGCTGAAGATTAGAGAGAAAGAGATAAGCTTTGAGTTGGAAGGGAGGAACAAAATGAATTAATAATATTCCTTATAGCAGGGGAAGGGAGAATTTTAATGGAATAATAACAAGGGGTAAATTGTTATTTATGATGTTCTTTGAGGAAACAGGGGAGGGGGAAATGTATTGAACTCATTATTATTATAGATATTAAGAAATAAATCTGGCTACAAGTTATTAAAGGCAATAACAACGGTAGCAATTAAGTTATGTTCTTCCAGGCAATATCTAAGATTGACTTGCTCCTAAATAAAAAAAATAAAAGACGATCCAAAAGTAAGATTTCTGGTGTATAAAGAGCAGAACTGAAGAATGAGAAACAGGGGAATTGCAAAGTAAATAACAGAGGAAAACAGGGGAAGAAAATATTAGTATCTAATTATTTGAGAATACTAAAAACACAATCACGATCAATGGACTCCTTGTTTTGATGCAATATGATATAATAAACTACTCTATGCTTTATGGCTTAAATATATGGAGTACTTGTTATATGAATCCTGGAATTATAACCACGACTAGAATCTTAAAAACTTGAGAAAATTTTCAATTATTGTCCCAACTTTGGATTCCAACTTCTTGTTTATATTTCACCACTAAATTGGTTATAGAAAAGTAACTCACAAATTGCATCATCTTAAAAATAATGTAATGGAACTTAGCGTTGGGATCCAAATTTTATTGGTTCTTGCACAGAATATGAAGAGAATTGATCACTGATTGTTCCTGGGATAACATTTTCCAATGGCTTGAAAAACAAACGCCTAATTTGCAGTGTAGGGTTCGGTAGTTAATTTAAACTAGCCAAGAACAAGTTTATGAGATAGCGTGTAGTCTAGAGCTCTCTCAAATTCCATTAATCATGTGGACACTCAGGAAATCCAATTGGACTGTTGATGATTCTGAACCTTTTCCTCCTGGTTTTAGTGGCAAAACTCATGGTAGAGGATTAGCACATCATGATTCAAATGCTTTTAAAAAATACTTGCTTTTCGAAATGCATGCACCAAGTAAGAGTTTGCAGTACAACAATAGTAGTAGTCTCTAAGTATCAAAATGACCAGAAGTCTAGAACAAAAAGACACATAAATTAAGATCTCTTTCAGAACTCTCTCACACGGAATCTCACTTAGTAGACAACATGTTTGTTTTGCTTGCGAAAAATGCCAGGGCCATCTGTGGAAACTAATAAGTATATAACAAGAGGGGATATTGAGCAGAAGCAAATAAGAATATGGGCAGACAAAGAGAAACAGCCACCAAAACCAATCCATACGAATTTTCGCCGAAAAACACAAGATAAGCCGCGCAAGCGAAGGCTACCATTGTCGACGTTACAGAGAATGACGACAATGTAAGACAGTGTATTAACTTCCTGGGAAGCGCTTGAAGAAAATCTTCCTCTGCATAGCGCGAAGTGAAAATGGACAAAAACATTATAATGGCAGCAAGTGATGAAAACATGGAGATTGTATCTGAAACACCGAACATTAAGAATGTGGTCTGTTTGTTAAAATTCGGTCTGCCTTCATTGTTGTAATTACCAGGAATGGTCATTGCTGCTGCAAATGCTATCGTAGCAATGAGTGCTACTGCTGCTGAGGATGAGGTTGCAGCAGATTTCAACCATTTCTTACCTTTTTTAACGAGTTTCTTATGTTCCTCACTAAATACCATTGCAGGAGTTTTTCCTTCGAAATTTTTATCCTCTTTGAAGAGAGGGTGTACAAGTTTTTCTATCTCCTGCATAAAATATCAATAATTTCATGACTAAAAATATATGTAACAGTGCACTTTTACAATGTTGTTTTGAGTCAGAGGTCTTACCTTAAACCAATGCAACTCATGTTTCATCTGCATAGCTTCACTGGGGATGAGATTTAGTTTAATACTCCGAAGCCAATTTTCCAGCTAACTGCAAGACATTGTTACCATAATTGTTTTTAGACATCAACAATAAATTTTTGTGACTGCTTGTCTCAAATATGAGGTTGAATACCTTTTCCTGACGATTCATGACTGCTAATTGGAGTGCATTATAATTCAATTCATTTGAAAACAGTACTGCATCAGGAAATGACTTTATAATCTCCTTGACAACCTCGGTAATTCCCAATTTTGCCGCTAAAAGGAGCGGTTATTTGAGAAGGAAGGAGGCTTTTCTATGGTCTAGTCTATTTGTAATCTCTATGCATAAGTATCGGACAAGTTCAAGTGTTTTCCAATGTTTTTTCTCTTGATAATTTGGCACTGTATATTAAACAAACTCCCCAATATAAATAACCATATATCAAGTTAAAAAATTTATGTCAAACTTTATAAAGTTAAATGTGTGAGATATATACTCACAAAAAAGAGGTTGCCAAAGGTGTTGTTTTATTCCACTTGGAAATGCAGATGGCTTTCCGGCTATTGCCTTCAAAAGAGAGTCCCCATTAGACGACACCTCTGTAGTTAAATTTGGATGGCGTTTAACTAATTCCAATGCCAAGTCTGAGATAAATCGATGTACAGAAAATTTTGAAGTAATTTCAACTAAATTTCAAGATGAAGAAACAAATATAGCTAAATATATGAGTACATCAGTACATGCATGCATACAAAATGCATATCAAAATTAATAACTGTCATGCATATCAAATTTCATACACTGTCGCAGTCGCAGAGGACAAGCCAAAAAATCTTTTTGGGGCCCAAGATGTAATATTTAACGAATGAGAAGGTTAGATTATAAGTGAAATTAGGAAGCGTATTTAGAAGGCTAAATGTCAAGTTCAGCAAATGAGGGTTAAAAGATTTAAAAAAAAAAGAAAAGGTTAATGACATTAAATCATTAATCCCCTATGATAAATTAACAAAATCCCTTCGAGGTTTCGGAAATAACAAAAATCCCCTACCGTTACGTTTTAACAATTTAATAATATGTACTAACTTATAGTAGTGTAACCGTAACCGCTTACTAATAGTTCATTAATGATAATTTTTTTTTTGTTATTTCAGGATATGCTAATGAATTTTTATTATTATATCATACCTGTTATGGGGAAAAATCCGGTGAGATCGTCGGTGACGTCACGCGACCTCCCAGGTCCCGCCACCTGTCCGTCGGTGACCATACCGGATGTATGCCGATGACGTCATGAGACCTTCCACGTAGCGCCACCTGTCCGCTGATGACCACACCCGGGCTTGTTGTATCCTATCGACCAGTTGCACCCCGCTTGCAACACTTGCATCGACCAGTTGCACCCCACTTGCATCTCATACCTTACTAGCGATTTACATCTGTCCGGTAGGGGGCCACGATCGATCCCTATAAATAGAAGACATCCCTCAACGTTTTGGGGGATCCCCAAAAAGCTCTAAACTTATTTCTCTTACTTCTCTTTCAAGGAAACTGATTAAGAAGATCCGAACAACTTTCTCTCTCTAGAACTGCTATGTTCGTGTATTCAGACCGTTGCGATCAAACTTGTAATCTTTATATTTAATAGAAACCAACAGTGGATGTAGGAGTTCGCTATTCAGCCTTCGACTCACTATAAAAACCTGTCTTATTTACTTTACAAGTCATTAGACAAACGAACTAAAGAATCAGATTGCCCTCACCAGTAACTAACCTAAAATCAACTTGAATACACCTTGGTCACAACAACCAGATTGTAACTAGTTCGTTGGCAGTGCAATTTTACCCGTCAACAGTTTGGTGCTAGAAGGAGGGCTGAATCTATTCCCGATTATGATCATCACATTGTCTAGTTCGTAGTCTACTTCCATTCGACTTTGGCTGGATGGCACCTAAAGTATCAAAGGAACCGAGAACCAAAAACCCTATATCTCAGGTAGCAGAGGCTGTTGAAGGCAGTGAGATGAATGGCGGGACCTCGTCGGGCTGACCTTCGATGTCTCCACTGCAACGACCCCGAACTTAGACTCGACCCTAGTGCAATACATGGATAGGCTGGATAACACTCTCCTGACAATCACTGAGCGCCTGGACAGACTCGGCTAGCGACCAGTCCGATTGATCCTCGATCAAATGGGTGTGGTGCTTGGCCAAGATCCCAAGAGGGTCCGCACGCGAGGCGAACCCTTAAGGGCGCGATCTGGTAACCAAAATGTTGAGAACCAGTCCGCACTTGGGGGTCAGAGATCAAATCCAACGAAGAGATCGAATCACCAGCCCCAACGACTTGGGGGTGACACCTTGCGGCGACTGAGAGCAAATCTAGTCGAGACTCAGTGACTACGAACCGAATATCACCAGGTTACTCGTGTCCCTCTCCAAGAAGAAGTAAACTCACTAATGAATCATACCCACGTGGATCTGCGGGACGAAGAAATGAGATGACCACACGGACTGAGCAACATCCTGACTCACGACCCCCAAAAATATTTGTTAGATCGTAGATCGAAGCGGCAAGGATCCGAAATAGCCGAGAGCGTGGATCCACGACCAGGACCAGGACCACGACCTCAACCACCAAATAACGTTCGTCGGATTGAAGAGTTACAGTGGGTCATTAACGACATAAAGGCCTAGGGTAATGATGAAAATACCGGCTCGAAAGCCTTTTTGTTTTGGACCGAAGTACTGGAGGCCCCGCTGCCAAACGAATTCCGGATGTCAGACATCAAAGCCTTTCATGGTAACAGTGACCCACATGATCACCTATTTCTTTTCAACGACCTTATGGAGCTCCATTGAGTGTTGAACTTAGCCAAATGTTGTTGCCTTGCAGTCACATTGGCATCGTCGGCAAATACATGGTTCAGATCGCTGCCAGTTGGCACAGTTGATTCTTGGAATCGCATGAGTTCAATGTTTTTTGTGAAAATTCCAAGCAAACAGACAATTCTCCATTCCTCTGCGTTATTTAAGCAACATCCGGCAAGAGAAATGGTAGTCATTGAAATCATATCTGGAACGCTTCCACACCGAAATCCAGAAAGTTACGAATGCTCTAGAAGAGGCAGTTCGCACCCTGATAATGGTAGGCATACGACCTCAGACAGAATTCTGGAACAAACTCCAGAAGGAAGAGAATGTCCCACTCCCGAGATTCTATGAGCTCATGGAGAAATTTTTAAGAATCGAGAACTCCATAGCCGCATTGCCTCGCGGTGATCAAGGGGTCGGCCCGAGTGCGCCCCTGCGAAAAGAGTTCAGTGAAAAGGTACCTTTTCGTTTCAAACTGAGAGACATTCGTCGAAATGATCAATGCAGAAATAATGAAAAGGGTGGAAGACCTCGTTTCGAATCGATGAGGAACAAAACACCTTTGGAGCGAGTCTTCACTCCACTGAACCCTAAGATCAGCGATGTACTGAAGGTAGACAATGGACTCCTAAATCCACCTCAACCTTTGAGGGGGGATAGGGCGAACAAAAACAACAGGAGATATTGCCGATACCATAGGGATGTGGGGCACCATACAGACGAATGTCATTCCTTACGACATGCAATTGAGAATCTCATCCAAAGGGGGCATCTTAAGAATTTTATAGACAACCCAGATTGCCGTCCAAGGGAAGAAAAGAGGAAAAACGAACCTCCCTCACCTATCCGAAGTCTGGGAGGAAGTGAATTCCTCATGATCTACGGGGGACCACATGTTGTCGAAAGTTCCCGACGAGCATAAGATCGTTATGTGCATGATATGAGGTAGGCTCCACCGACAGTATACTGAATAGAAAGACACCCTTCCAAATTTCCAAGGGGGAGCGAGGAAATCAGTTTTGGTGAACAAGATGATGTTCGCCTACACCATCCCCACGAAGATGTTCTAGTTGTAGTAGCGCACCTGGGCAACAAGAAGGTTCATCGGGTACTCATTGATAATGGCAGTGCTATAAACGTTCTTTTCTACGAATGTATCGCAGGAATCAAGCTAAAAGATGACGACTTAAAACCAGTTAGTGACCCACCCCTGTTCGAGTTCACCTAAGATTCCTTGGTGCCCAAAGGCATGATCACGCTACCGATGACCTTAGGGGACACCATATCAATGATCGAGGTAGCTGTATTTTGGTCGTGGACTACCCGACCTCTATGAATGTGATATTGGGGTGATCCTTTTTAAGAGCACTAAAAACGGTCACCTCGATTTACCACATGAAGATGAAGTTTTTCATGCTCAACGGTGTGGGTGAGATGTGCTGATCGTAAGAAGGATCGAGGCTCTGCTATAACAATGTCATTCGTTTAGCAGAGAAACTAAAACTGAAGGTCACTATGGCCATCGATGTAGCGAAACCCCACACTGGCCCTGCGGACAATACAATTGACCCATGACTTCAAGAAGACTTATCCACCAACGGCCCTGTCGAATAGTTAGTCGAGGTCCAAATTGACGATGGTGAACCCACTCGAAAATTGAAGGTCAGTAGTGGCCTCAACTAAGAGATTGTTAGACCGCTGATCGCTTTCCTCCGAAAGAACCAAGATGTGTTCGCTTGGACACATGCAGACATGGTTGGAATTGACCCAGGTATCATATGTCATCGCCTGAACATCAACCAGAATCACCACCCTATTCGCCAGAAGAGGAGATGGATGGATCCAGAGAGGTATCTGACATTGAAATCAGAAGTTGAGAAGCTGTTGTAAATAAATTTCATCCGGGAGTCTCATTACTTGGAGTGGATAGTGAACCCAGTCTTAGTGCGCAAGCCTAATGGAAAATGGCGCACATGCATTGACTTTAACGACCTAAATAAAGCATGCCAGAAAGACAGCTTTCCGTTGCTCGTGATCGATCAGCTCGTTGACGGCACATCGGGCAGCAAGCTATTAAGCTTTATGGACGCTTATTCTGGTTATAACCAGATCGCCATGTACACTCCCGACGAGGAGCACACAACGTTCACAACCGATCGTGGTTTGTATTACTTCAAAGTTATGCCCTTCGGATTGAAGAACGCTGGAGCGACCTACCAGAGGCTAACCGTATGTTCACAGACCTGATCGGCAAGTCAATGGAAGTTTATGTGGATGATATGAGGTCACAGACGACCACATTCAGCACTTGTCCGAAGCCTTCGACATCCTTAGGGAGTATAAAATGAAGCTAAATCCTCTTAAATGTGCGTTTGGGGTGGCATCCGGGAAATTCCTCAGTTTTATGATAAATCAGCGAGGAATCGAGATAAACCAGGAAAATATCCAAGCCTTACTGAATATGAAGAGTCCTATGAATCAACAGCATGTGTAGTGCCTAACTGGGAGGATCGCAACGCTCAGTCGTTTCATCTCACGATCAACAGATCGCTGCCTACCATTCTTCAACGTCTTGAGAGGTAACAAGAAGTTTTTTTGGACAGCATAATGCGAGCAGACTTTCCAAGAGCTTAAAACATACCTTGGGAACCCTCCGCTCTTGTCCAAGCCAATCACTCAAGAAGTTCTGATGTTGTACCTATCTGTTTCATCCAGCGCGATTAGTGCCGCCCTTGTTCGCGAGGAAGGTCGAGTCCAATGGTCGATCTACTATGTCAGTAAGCGACTAGTAGACGCTGAGACTCGCTACCCTGAAGTAAAGTACCAGACCTTAGTCCTTGTCACAACATCCTGTAAGTTGCGACCATACTTTTACGGTCATACAATCAATGTGGTCATGAGCTACCCAATAAGGCAGATTTTAAAGAGGCCCGACGCCTCGGGAAGGATGATGCAGTGGGCTGTCGAACTAAGTCAATTCAATATCCATTATCTGCCCCAAACTTCGCAAAAAGGGTAGGTTTTGATGGATTTCATCTCTGAATTCACGTCCCCACGACATAAAGAAAATGAAAGCGCCCAGATTGAGCCCTTCGCGAATAGATCCAACTATATCGCCAAAAAACTCGACGATTCCCTTACTTGGGAGATTTTCATCGATGGATCTTCAACCGCCAAACGAGCTGGAACATGCCTACTCCTAATCAGTCCAGAGGGCACCCGACTCTACGGTGCCTTTAAATTTGGATTCCAAGCCACAAATAACAAAGCAGAATACGAGGTTCTGTTCGTAGGTTTGCGCCTAGCAAAGGAAATGGGTGCCGAATCGCAGAATATTCATAGCGGCTCGTAGCTGATCGTAAACCAGATCGTCGGTGACTATCATGCAAAAGAGGATAGAATGGTCGCCTACTTGAAGAATGCCAAGTTAGAGCTCGCCACATTCAAACTCTCATTCATCACAAGTATGCTGACTTGAGCGTCGGAGTACCTATGGTCAACATCGCACTGGTGTCCCCCATGAGCTCCATATTCACTCTTCTTATGTTACAGGTTCATGATGATATCAGTGACCCATCCCTCACAAGATCAATCTCACGACACTACGAGTAGATTTTTGCATCTACAGAGATCACTAGAATAGTTTCCTATATAATTTGCCCTAAAGTTAATTTCATTGTTGATGGCATTGACAGATGCGAGACCTCGTCCATGCTATCGATAAACAAGCTGAATTTCTGAACATTTTCCCAATTAGCTGTGTTGTCTTGTTGGAAGATTCTCTGTATAAAATTCGTGGCAGATGCTAGAGTTTGCTTGCTGTAGTTGGCCCTGGTTTGGCTGTTGAAGCGGGCGCTGCCAGCAGTTGTGCCGTCGATGTTTGTGACAGTGTATTCGACTGCATGGCAGCCTTGCATTGTTGCTAGTGTAGTTAATATTAAAGAGAGGAAAAACCTGTGGTGAGTCATGGGTTAGGAGTACACCTTTCTTGTTCTCTTTGGGTGAAATTTCGTGCGACAAATCGGATGTTACTAAATGGTCGATATAGAGTTTGGAAATCAATATCAGGAAAAATAAAATAAAATATGTTAATAGGAGGCTGGTCCATGTTCCTGTTGTTGTTATGTTATTTAAAAAAAAAAATCTTGAATATATTCAATATTTTTTTTGTGGAAAAAAATTTTTATTTGGAAGAAATTTTTTTTTGGAAAAATGTTTTATGAGTGTTGTATCGAGATTATGGAGAATTGTGGAAATCCTAATCTTACTTTCAAATTTTATGTACAGATGCCTGAAGAAAACAAATATGAAAAAAAAAATGCTCATTGAATTCGACTTTGATTAGGCCATCCACCTTCAAAGCGCATTTTATGACCTACCCATACTCAAAAGGTCCAAGCAGCAAACACAACCTATTCAACACTCAACATATGCTAATGAACCAAATTTATATTTTCTTGAAAATATTAGTGTTGTGCGGGGTTTTTTTGGAAAGAGTCCGAGCAAGTCGGACACGATAGGAGAGGTTGATAGTACCTGGAGCGAGCTGACCCAAATTTGGCTCGACTCAATCATGAGAGATCGACCAGAGGCCACAGGTTGCCGGGATATCTTAGCTCGCTAGAATCATAGTCAGCTGGTGAATGTGATAAGTTTTATCTCCTAAAATAGGGATATGATCCGATTCAACTTCCAAACTAATCAGTTAATCCCTGAAAATTCGGGATCTATTTCCAATTCAAATTGTAATTCCAAAACATGCATACTTGCCTTATCAAATGTAATATTATATAAAACCTCATCTCACTATTGTAAAAGGGATTAGAAAAAATTCAATAACAAGGGATATAGTGGACGTAGACACTCAATTAAAAAGCCGAACCACTTTAAAAATCGTCTGGTTCTTATTTTGTTTTTCTTATTATTATCCATTACTGGTTATTCTAAACCACGTACACATCTATTTCGGTTCCGATCAAGGTCGACCGAATCTCTCTGGTTGGTGCGTTTTTCTGCATCAACAATTATTTTTATCCCACTTCATTGATTTCATTGACTTTTACTATATGTTATTAGATTATGAAAGCGCTCTTCATTATTAATTAATTCTATTTTTAATCAATCATGTGTACTCATCCTTGACAAGAATTTTGAGCTGGTAGTGATAAATAGATTATTAAATTCACTGGTAATGATTTTTGAGAGCACTTAGTTACGAAAGTTGGAATAAGGCCAAGC
>WYDK02055415.1:0-12928 GCA_009867345.2 Toxicodendron radicans | reverse complement strand
TTGATACATATTGATGAGAAGCTTTTGAGTGGCATGAATATTGCATGATATGCATGAAGATTAGATGAGAAGAATAAATATATTTTTGCATGCATTTTAGGTTATTATGGGTTTAGTAATATCCATTTATATGCATGCTTTGCCATAATTTATTATTGATAATTATGGCTTAGAAACGTGTTAGTTCAAGTGTTTAAATATATAAAGTTAAATTATGGCCTTCATTTTGATATGAGGTTAATGAAGAGTAAATATAATTTATTAAATTGCCATATTTAATATGGTCAAGAATAGAAAGGAAGAATAGAGAAAAGGTTTGGTTATACACATACTTTGCATATCATATTCATTATGCTTATAACTTAACGTTTGTAGAATTAAATCCTTAGCAAGAATAAAGAAAAGAGAAAGAAAATAAGAAAAGAAAATGCATATTTATTTGCATTTATGCATGAAGAAGATAAGAAAAGAAATTAAGAATTTATAATACTCTAATAACTTATAAATGTTATTAAGAGTAATAAGAAAATGTTGTTGCGATGAGGAACCTGTGAGTGTCGTTATATGAGGCCATGGCTACTAAGAAGGAGAAATTACCTATATTCACGCTGCCTTAAGTGAGTGGCATAAGAATAAAGAAAAGAAAATTGTATAGTCTGCCAAGAGTGCCTGTAGATGAGGACCGCACAAAGAAAGAATTAAGAAGAAACTCACACGACCAAGGTTCCAAATCCATGCCTTAACCTAGTCCGATAGGCAAAAGAATAAGAAAATAAAGAATAAGAAAAGAAAGAAAAGAAAAGAAAAGAAAGAATAGAAAGAAAGAAAGAAAGAATAAGAATAAGAAAAGAGAAAGAATTAGAAAAAAAAAAAAGAAAAAAAGAAAGAAAAGAAATTTTTTATTTTTATTTGCTTGCTCATGTAATTCATTAAGTGCAATGGATGGGATATCATAACATGCATTGATAGAAGTCATATGTATACTTAGTGTTGTTTATTGTATAGGTAGAGAAATTGTATGCATATGCAAATATATGTGAGTTATAAGAAAGAAAGAAAAGAAATGAGCAAGAAAGGAAAGAAAGGAGAAAGAAAGAAAGAAAAGAAATGAGAAAGAAAGAAAAGAAGGGAGAAAAAAGTATGAGAATAATAACAACAATAAGAAAGGAGAGATAATGAAGAAAGAAAAAGAATAATTATTGTTATTATTGTTATTATTCTTATTTTAGAGAAGAATAAGATTTTTCATATGTATCATGTGTTATGCAATTATTAGAATTACATACATGCTTATACTATCATTTATGTGATGAGAAATAGAGGAATTGATGAGAAACAGAAAAGAAATAGTAGAATAGGAAGAAATGAAGAAGAATAGAAGGAAAAAGATAAAGTTTTCCTTAGTTTGTTTATATGTTATGCTTTATGCATGGATCAGAATTATGCAAGTAAAGAGTTATGTTATTAATAGCTTATGTACATTGTATATGTTGAGAAATTTTATGCATATTGAGAAACATTTAAATTCAACGAAAGATAGAAAAGAAAGATAGAACATAAAATAAAAAGAGAGAAAATAATTTTGGGTTAACGGGGATAAGAAAGTGGTATAGAATGATTTACTTATTGAGCAATTAGTGCTCACCCGGTTACTTTTAATGTTTTTGTAGGTGTTAGACAAATTCATCTCCTGGCAAGTGCACGAATCAATATAGTAGTATAATGTGCAAACGCAAGGGTCAATCCCACATAGATTTGTAAGTTGTCAATTAATTCTAATAATTATGCCTTTAATCTAAATAACTAAACTAAAATAAGATGACAGGATTGATGAAATTTCAATTCAAAATAAAAGTACTAAACTATCAATTGAAAGAAAAACCAATAAACAAACAATTAAGAATTCAATTAACTAAAACCTAGGTATCCAATTTCACCATAATTATCCAGCTTTATGTCAATAATCAATCTACTGCTATCTCAATTCACTTTCTAGGGTTCGTACTCTCGTAATTAAGGTATTACCGTATGGCGTTCGGGATTACCCTAGTATTTTTATCAACTAAAGTAGCTATGGTTAAGCCTAGCCTAAATAATGAAAACTCATTAAGACTAAGAGCACTAGAATCAAGAACCAATCTGGATCTGTCAGGACGTATGCACAAACACAAACCATCCATTCAAAAGAGCTATTTAAGATTAGCTATGGTTAAGCCTAAGTCTAACTCACACAATCTATTAATCCACATTACAGGTGACTAGGCTATAACATCAATTATAGAACGAATTAAGAACAATGAATGAATCTAGGATAAAATTGAATTGATCAAACATATAAAATTGATAAAAACATAAAGCTTTCTAATTAGGCTACATTGGATCCCTAGTAAGAGTTTAGTTACACATGGTAGTCAGGAAACCAAACCTCAAAACCTCCATAACCATGAAGAATTAAGAGATGTTGATAAACCCTAGGCAAATCTCCTTGTATTAACTTTCTCTTCAAGTAAAAAGTCTAAAAAGTCTCCAAAAGTCTCCTTAAATAAAATTAAAAAAGTATATTTATAGTTTTAGGTCACTAAAGGTGTTTTAGGAATAAAACAAGACAAGTCAAAGTTGGAAAAGTGGAAATTTTCCTTTTCTTCATGAGATGCTTGTCTTCTCTGCTCTGATGTAACTTTAAAACCCAATTTTTACCATATTATAGGTAGTATTGGGTCATTACTAAAACATAAAAGTTGTAGCTCTATTTCTTATCTTTCTAACGCTACCAGAATCAGGTTAATCAGAGTTGTGTAGCTCAAGTTATGCTAATTTAAGTGAAGCATGTCCAGACAGAATCATAAATTCCCACATTGCGACATGAAGTTTATGTCCAAATTGTGCACTCTTTCGCACAAGCACGCTGCGGCGCATGAATACTACCGTTGTGGTGTGTGAACAATTCCACTACGGTGTGTGAATAGTTCTGTTGCGGCAAACAATCTTCAAAAGTTCATAACTTCTTCGTTTGAACTCTGATTCTCGAACCATTTGTTGCTACACGATCATAATACTTTGCTCTTCAACATGCATGCTCGAAATCCTCATTTTTTTCATAACCTAAATACCTGAAAATTCACAAGACATCCTCGTGATTCTTAAAAATAAAAGAGATATAGAAATTAAGTAAAATTATCCAATTAAACCTAATTCCCAAATAAAATACTCTTAAAATCACTAAGTATGAGTGAACTTCCCAACGCTCATCACAACCCCCAACTAGCTTCTTGCTAGTCCCTAGCAACCGAAGTGATCTAAAACAAAATCTAAACCTATCTAAGCTAGCCTAAACTAAACCACTTCCGTAGGTTGACACGATTGCATTTAACGTATGCAATAAGTCTTTAAACCCCTAGGTCCCCCTAGTAGAGTAGTTATAGTCTCGTGAGGGTTTACAGCGATGTTACCCACAAACATCCTACAAAACCTACAAAACACAAAAAATAAAAATAAAACAACAATTTCCAGATTAATCCATAAAAACGTCTTAGAAATTGCATATACACACAACAAAGAGAACAATTAACCATCACTTCAATTCTAAGAACATCCTAAACATCAATCTCAACTTTGTTCTCAACTCTCTAACATCCATCATTCCACATTCTATGAATCCTAACACTAGAAATAATTTCATGTGCAACATCCATAGACAAAAAATTTGATCCCAAAAATTACGAAAATATGAGTGAAACTCGAAACAGATAAACTCCATAGGCCTAATTTTCAAACCACTCTCCACTAATGTAGACAAACACATAACTTTAGATCATTAGGACTTTATTAAGCTTGTAACGTTAGGCTAGGGTATTGGGTTATGAAAGAATGGAAAGGAATCAAACAAAATAAGAGGATTAATCTTACTTATTTGCAACATAATTGCTCAACAATAACACATTCTCTCTAAAATTTCCCAACCTTTGTTGTGTCTCTCTCCCCAACAACACATGTATTTGCACACTTCACATACTTCCTTGATTCATTCATCATTTTTTTTTTCTGTTCTTTTTTTTTTCTTTTCTTTTCTTTCTTTCATTTTTTTTTTGTAAACAAATAGAATCAAAATTAGGAAACATGGATATTATAATCATTCCCCTTTTTACCTTGATATTCATAACACACTACAACCCCTAACCCATTCTTTTGAATACCTTTAACAAATTTCGAGACAACACACACATTCCCACTCTCACTTTGCATAAATTCAAATTAAATCCTCTTAAAAATCATGGGTAGGATAATGTGTTTAGGGTTAAAATGAACAAGTTATTGTGGAATGAAGTAAAAAAAAAAAAAAAACAAGGCTAATATATTCAATATTACCACAAAGGGATGACTAGCGATGATAATAAATATAGGGTTGGCTTGAAAAAATGTCACAAGAAAGTCACACACAAGACATCCCTAAATGCTAAAACTGACCCACCAAACAAACCACATTCAAGAGAGTCTCAAACTACGACAAAAATCAACATTCAAAATTATTCCTAAACTAAAGCAAAATTTGACTTATTCTAAATGCTACATGTCATTGCAATCATGTTATTATCATTGACATATAAATTAATCTGGAAAACAACAAAAACACACTTAAATAAAATAAAATCAAATCAAATCAAACAAAATCAAATAAAAACCAAAAGTTCAAATAAATAAAAACATAAAGAGCAGTCAGGAAGAACTTCCCCACCCCCAACCTAAATCCTACATTGTCCTCAATGTAACAATTATAGAAAATAGCAAAGGAAAGAGAAAGTTACCCCCCTTTAAAAGTCATCGGCAAAATCATGTTGGCGTCGTGGCGCCATTTTTGTCATGTTGCGGCATAGAAATAAATATGTCTTGTCGCCGAACTGCACCGTGGCATCAACTTTCTATCCAAATTTTGGGTTGCCGCCCCTCTTTGTGCCGCGGCATGAACCCTTTTTTTTCTTTTTCTTTTTCTACAAACACAAAAAGTTTTAAACTACAACATTAGAAAAATAACAAAAACTAAAAAATCTAACAATCTAACAATAAAAATATGAAAAGTAACTGAAAAATACTAGAAAAATAAAATTATTAACACAAAGTTTTAAATGAAAAACTTGGGTTGCCTCCCAAGAAGCGCTTTATTTAACGTCTAGGCTAGACAGAATGCACGATCTATGGCTCAAGGTGGCATCCTTAACTCCACATCGGACGTCTTTGGTTTATAAATGACCTCTAAGCACTCATTTGCCCTTTCATCAATAAATTCACCATTCATTGCACTCAAAGCTAACTTCACTTTGTCTTTTGTCTTATCCTGCAAAATACTAAAAACATTAATTGGATCCAAAGACTCAACAAAGAAATTCTCATTAGCTTTAGAATCTAAAGACAAGGAATTGAAAACTGAAAGCTCTACAATTTGATCAAGAACCGTCATCTTGAGTTTCCCATTCTTCACATCAATGATTGAATTCGTTGTGACCATGAACGGCCTTCCAAGCAAAATGGACAATTTGTTGTCGAACTTTGATGGTGTCTCCGTGTCCAAAACTACAAAATCAACAGGAATGATCATATTATCAATTTGCACTAAAATGTCCTGTACAATACCTCTTGGATATTTCACTGAACAATACGCTAGTTGTAGAGTCATTGTCGTAGGCTTTAACTCCCTTAACCCCAACTGCTGATAAATCGAGTACGGCATAAGGTTGATGCTTGCACCCAAATCCAACATGGCTCACTTTTCTTTTTTATTACCAATAGTGATGTTGATAATAAAACGACCAGGATCTTTCAATTTGGGTGGTAAACTACTTTGCAGCACCGCACTCACTGTCTCAGACATTAGAACTTTCTTATAAGGCTCATACTTAAGCTTCTGTGTATTCAGCTCCTTGAAAAACTTTGTATAGACAAGCACATTCCTAATCATGTCAAGCAAGGTAAGTTCACATTATTTTAGACAAGATATTACAAATATCAGAAAAAGACTTATCCCCTTTGCTTTTATTCAATCAGCTCAGAAATTAAAGGAACGGACAAAACATAAGGCTTTTGTCGCACATAGGTTGAGTCAAAATCTTCAATCTACGTGGATTCACTCGATTGGTCTTCCTCTGCTTCATTCTTCCCTGCATGATCAATTAAGGACTCATCAGAATTAGAATTAATTTCTTTACCACTTACCTTACCACTTTGTAGTACTATGATTGCATGAATTTGCTCAGGTTGGCTCTGTAATTTCCCAAGAACATGGCATTGTACTACCTCTGCTGTCTGCCCTATCTAAACCTCTAGCTTCCTAATAGATGCCTCTTGATGTTGGAACCTTTGTTCATAATTCTAGTGGTTTTGTTGAGAAACTTGGATGAAGTTATTCAATGTCTCCTCCAGTGAAGACATCCTAGATTTATCATTTGAGCTAGCTGATAACTCTCGCTAATAGAGTTATAATAGTCCTAATTTAGAATTTTTGTTATAGTTTTTATTTCCATTTTAGCTATTTTAGTTTAGTTTAATATTTCACAACTTTGTCAATTTAGAGTTTGATTGTGTTTAAAGATGAAATGTGTGTTAATCTGCTCTATTTTAGCTTAATTTAGGTTTTCCTTGATTGATTTCCTGCAGATCAAAATCAATTGGCTTGTCCATGAATTTAAATGATTTGATTGAAGACTTGATGTTGTGAACCGATGCTGAGGAATGCTGGCGTAAAACACACCAGATCTGTATGGCAGAAAAACGGAAAAGTAGTTGCGCCTGTGCAGACTTTTTGTAATCATTGTTTTGTAAAGAAGAACACCCTTTTTCAAATGTTGCAGGAAGGAATCTGAACAGTGACATGGCTGTGAAAAATGACATATTCTAGTACTATGCCAAGTGTCTCATGAAACCCTATATTCTCTCTTATATAAATGAACGTTGAAAGATTGGAAACGGGTATTCCTCATTTGAGAGGAGTCTTCTCCAAGTTTCCTACCACAAGAGTGAGTGACGACCAGGGGTATTTTCAAAGTAGAAAAGTGTAGAGAATCATCAAGGAAAGGAGAGTAATTCACAAGAGAGAGAGAATGAGAGCTACCAAGAAGATAATCATCACCTCTTACTTGTATTTGTGTTCTTTAATCCTACGAACATAATGGTTGTATTTTCTACTTTGTTTTATCTTCATTTCAGTATGAACTAATTGTTTTTAAGTTGGAATTGAATGTTTGAACTCTTATTGTAATGTTACTTTAATCTTTAATATAACTTATGATGCATGCATTTTGTTTTAATCAAATGGGTTTATTGTTGCAATGTTGATATAGCCAGTCAATGTTTGTTGTTTTACTTGTTAATTAGATGCTAAAAATGTTTGAAAAACAAGGGAAATCATTTGATTAACACAAGCCCTTAGGGTCATGCGACAGCATGAGGAGAATGCATAGACATATGATTGCTCCCTTGTGTGGTTATTAACAAACCAGAGTTTAATTAGTTTCTTGAGTTGGAATCGACATAAACATATGTTAGGTTTAAGCTTAGGAAACAATCTTGTAGAATGTTCGACGGAACAGTACAAGATCTGAAGAGTTTGAATCAAGTGAAATGTTATGCTGAGTTATGATGTAGCAATATTCATAGCATTGCAATAGGAGAGATTTTATTCAAACCTGACTTACCATCTGTGATTACTAAATCTGTTGCTGTTACGTTGCTCTGTTGGTTAGAACTATTATTTAGGATTATTTCAGCTGCTTAGCTTAATTTAGTTGCATTATCATTTCATAATTCATTCTTTTATGTCTATTTCATTATTGTTCTTTTTAGATTAATAGCATCAATATTTCATTGTTGTTGCTTTGCTGGAGCATCGATAAAGACTGACTAGTTTTACAATCCTCGTGGGAACGATAACTCGATTCTTAGGAATATATATTACTTGTCGATCGCGTGTACTTGCATGTGCATGTGTGTTTCCGAACAGACAACACTAGTTTGATGCTGATTGTTATTCCATGACAAATTGGGATGACTCTTCCAACGCGGGTTGTACTTATTTAAAAATGGATCGGGTTTAGGCCACGAGTTGTAAGAGTTCATCATATTTGCTTGATCTGTATACTCTGTAAAATTCCTAAAAGAAGGACAAAGTTAGCCAAATGGCCATTGATTCCACACTTCGCACGTACCTCACTAGCATTCAACGATCTCTGTCCCATCATCATCGTGCACATGGTTTTCATTTGCTTGGTCAATTCTTAAACCTGCATAGCCAAATCAATGTTAGAATTCACTTCATACATTCCTCTTGATTTTCCTCTAACACTTTGCTGTTGTAAATTGGCTCCAAGCATCTCATTTGTGTCATACGTCTCCTGTGCAGTCTTCTCACCCATAGCACCACCTGCAGCATTATCAACCATGGCTTGACAAGCCTGAGTTAGTTCATCATAGAAAGATTGAATTAATAGCTCTAAAGGATATCTGTGATGAGGACACTGAACCAAAAACAATTTAAAATGCTCCCATGCCTCATGAAAAAGCTCAACTTCCACTTGAGTAAAGGTAGCAATCTTACCTCGTGGTTCAACAACCTTTGCATGGGAATAGAATTTACCTGTAAATTTATTGTAGACTGCATCCCAGGTGGTAAGTGAACCTGAAGCCAAAGACATGTACAATGACTTAGCTGTATCTTTTAACATGTAAGGAAAACACCGCATCCACAATTTGTCTTCAGTTAATCCCTGTAAAGGAAAAGTTTGAATTGTAGCATAAAAATCACGAATGAAGCTTAGTGGATCCTCTGAAGCAACTCCATGAAACGAAGGAAACATTTGAAAATGTATGTTCTTCAGCTTTTAGTTCCTTGCTACCTCATTTAACACTATGCACGATGGTGATGTTCCAATGGTAGGACGTGCATATTCCTTCATAGGTCTACGTATCTTAGCCATTTTATATTAAACTTCTGAACTTGATTATGATGAATCTTCAAAAATTTCTGGTTCCTTCTTCTTTCTGTCAATTAAGTCCACTGGATCGACGTATGGAAATAACTCCTCTTCCAACGACCGACGACCTTGCATTCACAAATTAAACACAAAAGAAAACAAAAACAAAAATAAACCTACACACAAAAATAAAACAAAAATTACAAAAATTAAAACACATGTTATAAGAGAAAATTGAATAACTTAAACAAATCACCGGCAACGACACCAAAAACTTGTTAGACAAATTTATCTTCTCACAAGTGCACGAATCAATATAGCAGTATAGTGTCCAAATGCAAGGGTCGATCCCACAGAGATTTGTAAGTTGTCAATTAATTCTAATAACTATTCCTTTAATCTAAACAACTAAACTAAAATAAGATGACAAGATTGATGAAATTTCAATTCAAAATAAAAGAACTAAACTATCAATTGAAAGAAAAACCAATAAACAAAAAATTAAGAATTCAATTAACTAAAACCTAGGTATCCAATTTCACCGTAATTATCTAACTTTATGTCAATAATCAATCTACTGCTATCTCAATTCACTTTCTAGGGTTCGTACTCTCGTAATTAAGGTATTACCGTATGTTGTTCAGGATTAACGTAATATTTTCATCAATTAAACTAGTTATGGTTAAGGTTATCCTAAATAATGAAAACCCATTAAGACAAAGAGCACTAGAATCAAGAACCAATATGCATCTGTCAGGGCGTATGCACAAACACAAACCATCTATTCAAAATAGCTATTTAAGATTAGTTGTGGTTAAGCCTAATCGTAACTCACACAATCTATTAATCCACATTATAGGTGATCAGACTATAACATCAATTATAGAACGAATTAAGAACAATGAATGAATCCAGAATAAAATTGAATTGATCAAACATATAAAATTGATAAAAACATAAAGCTTTCTAATTAGGCTATGGATCCTTAGAAAGAGATTAGTTACACATGGTAGTCAGGAAACCAAACCTCAAAACCTCCATAACCATGAAGAATTAAGAGATGTTGACAAACCCTAGGCATATCTCCTTGTATTAACTTTCTCTTCAAGTAAAAAGTCAACGTATAAAGTCTAAATAGTCTCCAAAAGTCTCCTTAAATAAAATTAAAAGAGCTTATTTATAGTTCTAGGTCACTTAGGGTGTTTTAGGAATAAAACAAGACCAAGTTAGAGTTGGAAAAGTGGAAATTTTCCTTTTCTTCACGAGTTGTTTGTCTTCTCTGCACTGATTTAAGTTTCACACCAAATTTTAACCCTCTTCCAGGTAGTACTGGGTCATTACCTAAACATCAAAGTTTTATCTCTGGCTCTTATCTTTCTAACGCCACTAGAATCAGGTTAATCAGAGTTGTGTAGCTCAAGTTAGGCTAATTTAAGTGAAGTATGTTCAGACATAATCATAAATTTCCGCATTGCGGCATGAAGTTTCTGCCAAATTGTGCACTCTTTGGCACAAGCACGCTACGACTCATGAATAGTACCGTTGCAGCGTGTGAATAGTTTCGCTGCGACGAACAATCTTCAAAACTTCATAACTTCTTCATTTGAGCTTCGATTCTCGAACCGTTTGCTGCTACACAATCATAATACTTTTCTCTTCAACATGCATGCTCGAATCCTCATTTTTTTTTAGAACCTAAATACCTGAAAATTTACAAAACATACCTGTGATTCTTGAAAACAAAAGAGATATAGAAATTAAGTAAACTTATCCAATTAAATCTCAATCCCAAATAAAATACTCTGAAAATCACTAAGTATGAATGAACTTCCCAACGCTCATTAGCAGGTAATAGGTAAGGGCGATCGGGTGGAAAGTCGACGGGCGAGAGAGTCTCGGGCCACTATTAACATGCTTTTTATTTCGTTACATGTATAATAAAGATAAAGTTCATGTAAGGTATTTTGTAATTTATATTTTATAAGTAATAAATGTCGCACACACATATTTTCTATTATGAGATTATTTTATACATCTATTATTTAAGATATACAATTACATCATTTCCCATATTTTTACCTAGCTAGAAAGAACATTACAAGGAGTCTCCAACGATAGTAAGTTTTATTAAACTTTATATGAATTCATTAATTAAATACATATAATCATAACCCTAATCTTGGGTTTATAGGAATTGGGATTAATTTTTTTTTATTTATGTTCCACTGCGTAAATCTCATATTTCCTTACAAGTAAAGCATCGATAGTTGTTCGGATAGCGAGATCAAAAGCATGATCTTGGATTTGCCACACCATCTTGTAGTGTAAAGTAGCCGCCACGCTTACCATTTGCTCAATAAGATTGAGAGCAAGTTGGAAGAGTTTAGGCTAGGTAGTCTAGGATTGGAAAAATATCTTGTATCGAAGACCTTCTGAAAGAATTCTAAGTTTATTGAGTTTTGAATAAACATCAAAACCTAGAACCATGTCTTTTCTAGGTAATTCATATCCAAGAACTTTATGATATGTGGACATCTTAGGAAATTTTGAATTTTAACAGGTTTACTGATCAGGTGAGTAGCAAATACTTCGCTGTTGGCAGTGTGGAAGAATTCTTGATGCGATTTCCACTAAGAAGATGGAAGGGCTTTGGGATTGATAATAGTGCAAGTAGCACCAGTATCAAAATATGCTATGATAGAAATAGGGTTGGATTATTTAGTGGGAAAAATTTGGAGTTATGGATGAAATTAAGGGTGTCTATGAGCAGAGTCGAGCCGAGTATCTGGCTACTCAAGCTCGGCTCGGTTACTACAATACAAAGCTTGAGCTCGAGCTCGAGCTCGGCCAAGCTTAAGGTGTTAAGCTCAAGCTCGACACCAAAAGGGGAGATCGAGCTCGAGCTCAAGTTCAAGCCTCAAGCTCAGCCGCAGGATTATGAGGAGGGGATATCTCATTCAATATTTTAGCACAAATTAAAAAACCGAGGAATTGAGAACAAAAATGCAAAAAAAATCTCATTATAACAGAGCGCTCTTTCACTTTCCCACTGTTTTCTCAACCACCAAACGGGAAAAAAGTGTCAAAGAAAACAAATTAAAACACCAAAAAAAACTCACAAACACCACCACATTCGAAAACCCAAATACAAAAATCACAAAAACTTCATTCCACAGACAAAAATCAGCAATTCCTGCACATAACTCAATTCGAAATCTAGTTCCACAAACCCTGAAATTTCTTCCATTCTTGACGTTGACGGCCTAAAATTTCGTAATTCTTTGCTGGATTTCTGAAATCATCGACAGGTTTAGGAAATGGTTTTTACGGAGTTTGGTATTGAAATGGCCAAATGGATTTAAGTGAATAAAGGAGTGAAGTATGAGATTAAAATTTTTTAGCTTAACTGAAATGGCCAAATGGGACGGTGAACAGCATAGGCGACGTCAACAAGAGGGGCAGATTGGTAGAGTCGCAGAGAGGTGTTCGCTTTTATGGTGTTTTTAATGTTCTAATTTCTAAATCCCCAATTTGATTTTTACATATTAAGAAATGGGTGTGTTTGTCATTTAAAAAAAATAGACAATTACATATCGCCCCCTATTAGTTTCAAAAATATTGCATATATCCTCGAGCTTGTTGAAGCTCGCGAGCTTGCCGAGCCGAGTACTAACACTCAGCTTGACAATGTAGTCGAGTCACTCGAGCTCAAGCTTTTACCGAGTCGAGCCCAACCTACTCGCGAACAGCTCGGCTTGGCTCAGCTAACACCCCTAGATGGAAAAGTTGTGGAAGTTGTTGAATTTGGTAGGAATAATGGTAATCTTCCAAGTCAATGTTAGACATACTAGGATAGTTGTGACACCCCGTGTCACGGAGTAATTATTTGAAGTTAATTAAATTGCTTTTGGGGTGTAAACTGTAGGAAATGGAAAGTATGGAGGGCTTAAGAGAGATTTTCCTGGATTAGT
>WYDK02055404.1:0-12929 GCA_009867345.2 Toxicodendron radicans | reverse complement strand
GCCCCCATATTTCCATTTCCTACAATTTACACCCCAAAAGCAATTTAAATTAACCCCAAATAATTACTCCGTGACACAGGGTGTCACAAAGATGAGATTTTGTGATAGGTGTAAAGATGCAAATTCGGCCAAGCTAGGGTTATTCCTATGCATTTGATTTTTGATCAATTGATATAGTAAGCATGTGATTGGCGTTGGTATGGTATTGAATCTACTAATTGATGGAAGAAATTGCTTATGTGTAGAATATGTGTAGATTCGGCCATGACTTAATGTTGACTCTAATGCAATTGTTTTACTTCAATGATGTTACACGCATGCTTGCTATGATGAAATGATGAGAAATTGAGAAGAATTATTGCTTGTTGTGGAAGTGTTGATAATATTGGCCATGGTAGTAAGGATGGGCCATCGTAGTAAAGATGGGCCAAGTAGTTGTGTTATGTTGTGTTGTGTTGTTGAGATTTTGAAGTGTTCATGTACATTTGCATGTGTTTAAGCCATTAAAGAAAGGAGAATTCATGAAGAAATTAGAAAAGAATATTGCCAAGAAAGAAAATAATTTATGTTTAATAGAGTACCTTAAGTGAATTTGGTATAAGTATGAAGAAATGTATAGGATAAGTATATTTAAGAATTGAGTTTATAAATGGTTAAGTATTAAGCAAAGAAATAATTCCATATACTAAGATAGGTGATGAAGTTCATTCATGCATTCATGCATGTCAACCTCATATATATTTATATTAGGACGAATACTAAGAAAAGAAAGAAAAGAATAGTAAGAATAAGAAAAGCAAAACAAAGAAAGAAAGAAAAGAAGAAAGCAAGCAAGAAAAGAAATTTGCATTTACCTTTGCATGGTTATTAATTCATGCATGAGTAATGCATTATAGGTTATCAAAGAATATGATTAATTATTTTGATAACTTAAGAATAAAGAAAAGAAAGAAAGAAAAGGTTATTGCGATAGGGAGTCTATGAGTGTCGTTTCATGTTTACATGAAGACTAAGAAGAATAAATTACCTACAGGTACGCCGCCTTAAGTGAGTGGCATAAAAAGAAAGATAAGAAAATTGTACAGTCCGCCAAGAGTACATGTAGATGAGGACAGTGCAAAGAAAGAATTAAGAAGAAACTCACATGGCTAAGGCTCTAAATCCATGCCTCAACTAGTCTGATCGGCATAGAAAGAAAAGAAAAGAAAAGAAAAGAAAAGAAAAGGAAAGAAAGAATAAGAATAAAAAAAGAATAAGAAAAGAAAGAAAAGCAAGAACAAGAAAGAAAAGAAAAGAATAAGAAAAGAAAAGAACAAGAATAAGAATAAGAACAAAGCATAAGAATAAGAATAAGAAATGTGTAATTTAGAAAATAATAAAAAGTTGCATTAATGTCTTTCCATTGCATGCATTACTATTCATGTAAGGTGGAAAGTATGCATAGTTAAGAAACTCAAGAGTGTAATTACTTGTATATTGAGAAATTGAGAATTGATGAAAGAATAGAAAAAGAATAAGAAAAGAAAGAACAAGAAAAGAAAATAAAAGAAAAAGAATAAGCAAGAATAAGCAAGAACAAGAAAGAAAAGGAAGAATGAAGAAAAGAATAAGAAATAATAAGAAAGAAAAGAAAGACTAGAATAAGAATAAGAATAAGAATAATAAATGTTTAATTTATAAGAAAAGAATAGAAAGTGCCATAGCATGTAATATTATTCATGTGATGTGGAAGTTACGCATAATTAAGAAGATCAAGAATGAGATCACATGTTATGTGGAGAGATTTTAGATTGATAAAAGAAAAAGAATAGAAGATCATTGCATGTAATAAGTACTTACCCTACGATTTATTCAAAATGACCTAGTTAGATGTCTTTCTTAGATGCCCAACTATTATTCATGTGATTTGGAAGTTATGCATAATTAAGAAGATCAAGAATGAGATCACATGTTATTGGTGGAGAGATTACTATGATAGTTCTTCCCACTCCACCAATAACAGGAATTTGTCTCATTTTTTTTTTTGTCATAATACCTATATTACTTGTGACAAAATACAATGTGATAAAATTAATTTTGTCATAATATAATATATTTCTTGTAGTTTATCACAAAATATAGTCACACGATCCTGATTAATCCCATAATCACTCAACATTTGTTTCAACCAAAGAATTTGAGTGCAACAACTACTAGCGGCTATGTACTCAACCTCAGTAGTGGAAAGAGAGATTGCATTCTGCTTCTTGTTGTGCCAAGTAACAAGGTTGTTTCCAAGATAAAAACATCATCCGGATGTGTTTTTTCGATCATCTACACTTCCAGCCCAATCAACATTAATGTATCCAACCAAAATAGGATTGGTATCATGTGAAAACCATAAGCCAAACTCACATGTACCTGAGACATATTTCATGATTCTCTTCACAACAGTTAGATGTAATTCGATGGGATTAGTTTGGAATCTTGCACAAATACCAACACTATAGCACAAATCAGGGCGACTAACAGTCAAATACAACAAACTTCTTATCATGCTTCTATAAAGTTTATTGTCAATTTTCTTTCCATTTTCATCATTTGAAAGTTTGTTAGAGGAACTTATGGGTGTTCTAGCATGCTTAGCACTTTCAAGATTAAATCTCTTCAACATGTTCTTAGCATATTTTAATTGTGAAACAAACATGCCATTATCAAATTGATTAATCTAAAGTCTTAAAAACATGTTCAACTCTCCTACCATGCTCATCTCAAATTCATTTTTCATTAAAGCAATAAATTCATTCAAGTGAGTTTTAGATGTGGAGCCAAAAACAATGTCATCAACATAAATTTGTGCACACATAAACTCACTGTTACCACACTTAATGAAAAGAGTCTTATCTGAGTTACCTCTCTTGTAATTATGCTCAAGGAAAAAGTTGGTAAGTCTCTCATACCATGCTCTGGGAGCTTATTTCCACCCATACAAGGCTTTTTTCAGTTTGATGACATGATCAGGCTTGTAAGGGTCTTGGAATCCAATGGGTTGTTCGACATAAACTTCTTCATTTAGCAGCCCATTCAGGAACGAACTCTTCACATCCATTTGATAGAGTTTTATGTTCAACCAACTAGTCATAACAAGTAACAATCTGATAGATTCTAATCTGGCTATAGGGGCAAATGTCTCATCGAAGTCAACTCTTTCTACTTGAGTGTACCCTTGAGCAACAAGTCTTGCCTTGTTCCTTACTACATTTCCAAACTTATCGGTCTTGTTTTTTAAGATCCATTTTGTACTGATGATGTTTATGCCTTCAGGTCTTGAAACAACTGTACATACATCACTCCTCTCGAATTGCTCAAGTTCTTCTTGCATGGTAGCAATCCATCAATCATCTTCCAAGGCTTGTTTGGTATTCTTTGTTTCTGCATGAGAAACATAGCAAAGATAGTTAATTTCATTTTGCCGCTTTCTCCTTGTGACCATTACGTCTTCTGGATTCCAATGATGGTTGAGGAAGGATGAGCCTTTGTAACCCATGTTGGAGGATCTTTAGATCTTGATCTTTTTCTTAGAGTGTTTTCATTTGTAAGATCAACCACAAGATCAATTCCATCCCTATTTAAAGAATCGTTGCCATTCTGTGCTCCAGTTGTGGTCACATCCGTAGGTGTGGGCACAGTTTCAGCAGACTTTGGTTTAGATGCTTCTGGTGTGGTCACATTCGGTTCTGTGGGCACACTTGGATCAGACATGCCATTAGAAAAGATGTCTTGCCATGTATCTGAGTAATCATCTATATCACTAAAAACAACATTAATGGATTAAATGATTTTTTCAGAACGTAAATTGTAGATCCTATAGGCACGACTATTCAAGGAATATCCAAAGCAAATACCTTCATCACTCCTAGCATCAAATTTACCAAGATTCTCTCTATCATTAAGTACATAGCATTTGCATCAAAAAATGTGAAAGTAAGAGAGATCTGGTCTTTTACCTTTCCATAGCTTATAAGGAGTTTGAATTGTACATTTCCTCAAAAACACTCTATTGAAAATATGGCAGGCTGTGTTAATGGCCTCAGCCCAAAATCTTTTGGGTAACTTCTTTGCATTCAACATGACTCTTGCCATTTCTTGAAGCACCCGATTCTTCCTCTCTACCACACCATTTTGTTGTGGTGTCTTTGGGGCTGAAAACTCATGAGCAATTCCCTACACATCACAAAAATTTTCAAAGTAAGTGTTCTCAAATTCGTTTCCATGGTCACTCATAATCCTCACAATCTTCTTCACAAGACAATTCTTATTTACTTGAAGTCTTCTAACCAATTTTTCAAAAGCATTAAAAGTGTAAAATTTTTCTCTCAGGAAATCAACCCATGTGAATCTTGAAAAGTCATCAACACACACAAAAACATACCTCCTACCTCCCAAACTTTCAATTTGCATTAGACATATCAAGTCCATGTGAATCAATTCCAACACACTAGAGGTATTGAGATAAGAAGAAGATTTGTGTGAACGCTTGGTTTGCTTACCTTGTTGGCAAGGTCTACACACTTTACCTTTAGGAAGCTCAAACTTAGGTAGTCCTCTCACGACATCTTTCTTTGAGAGCTTAACAAGGTCTTCGTAGTTCATGTGCCCAAGTTTTTCATGCCACGCATCAATGCCATCAGCTTTAGAACTAAGACCAAAAAAATTATTAGACAACAAATAGCAATTGTCATTAGATCTTTTTCCTTCTAAGATTGGAGCACCTTTGTCATTCAACACTTTGCATTTATCTTTTGAAAAATGAACTTTAAAGTTCTTGTCACAAATTTGGCTTATGCTTATGAGATTTGCCTTTAAATCATCCACAAAAAGAACATCATTAAAGGTAGGAAGTCCAGGTAGGGTGATTGAACCTTTTACAAGAACTTTTCCTTTCTTCCCATCACCATAAGTAACATGTCTACTATCAACATATTGCAAATTAGAAAAAAGTGAACAATTACCTGTCATGTGCCTAGAACAACCACTATCAAGATACCATAAATCATTTTGAAATGCAAGAAGTGAAATATGTGCAACATATGAGTTCATATCAGGCTTTTGCATCCAAATTCTTTTATGAGAAGCAACATTTTTGGCGGGTTTGTTTATATTTGAAAGTATGGCATGATTTTCAAAACACTTTTGCAAATAAGCTATGAATTTAAAGTACTTGGGTCTGATGTGCCATTTCCTATTGCAAAAATGGCAAATGAGAATGAAACGTTTTATCTTTACTACCTGTTTTCCCATGTCAAAATCAGGTGTGTTTTCTATGACCTTCACAAATGTGCGCACACTGATCGATGTGCTAGCACCTGGAGTAAATCTCAATCCAGTCTTATCACCAAAAATATTCCTTTGTCCGAGTACTTCATCAAGCTATAATGAACCTACATTAAGTTTCTCAACAATGGCCTTAGCCTCAATTAGTTCACATTTCTCAACAAATGCATTAAGCTTCTTTGTTGGACACTTATATGGACAAGACTTTGACTTGTTCAGTCAAGCTCTTCTTGTCTTCCACCATAGAAAATTTTTCTGCCTCAAGTGACTTAATTCTTGTAAAGGCTTTCAACCAAGATTGGTATATTTTGTCATAGGCCTTTTTTTTTTCTCATCATCATAGTCACTTGATTCTTCACTCTCACCACTTACCTTTCTTCTTTAGAGTGTTAGCACATTCGGATTGAATGTGACCATAACCCCCAAACTCAAAACATTTGACTCCCTTTCTCTTCTCATTTTCTTTAGAGAATCTTTTTGAAAAACCGCCAGAATTTTGTTGATCTAAAATTTTTAACAAAAGGTTGTTTTCTCTTTTTATTCCTAAAATAACGTTTTGCATTTTTCTTGAGAAATTTAGCAAAATTATTAGTTAACAAGGCACAAGTGTCATCATCAAGGGTGCTTGTGTCAACATTTTCAAAAAGTTCAGAGTCTACCTCATGTTTGAGTGTCAAACCTTTGCTCGGCTTTTGATTCTCCCATCTTTTCAGATTCAGCTCGAAGGTTTGAAGGGAACCAATCAGTTCATCAAGTTCCATGGAGTCCAAATCTCGGCATTCTTCAATGGAAGTGACTTTGGACATGAATCTCTTGGGAAGTGAGCACAATACTTTCCTGAAAAGTTCAGAGTTAGAATAGACTTTACCTAAAGCATAACATTCATTAGATACATCACAAAGTCTACCATGAAAATCAGTAATTGTTTCATCTTCAAGCATGACAAGGTTTTCAAAATCAGTCACAAGTCTCCTAAGTCTAGTCTTTTTAACCACATCAGTTCCTTCATTTTTTACTTGGAGCTTGTCCCAAGCACCCTTAGCAACTTCACAGTTGACTATTATCTTCATTTGGCTCACATTCACAGCATTAAAGATAGCATGAATAGCCTTTGAGTTGTTGTTTACTAAATCTAGTTCAGCCTTGGTCCAAACACATATGGGTTTTGGTTTTATTTCTCCATTTTCAACCATGGTGGGATGTTTCCATCCACTAACAACCGAAGTCCATACCCTTTCATTAATAGATTTTAGGAAGGCACACATCCTAGGTTTCCAGTAAGGGTAATTTGGTCCTTCTAGGAGTGGTGGTCTATTGACAGACCCTCCTTCATTAAAATAATTCATCACAACAAACACAACAGATGTGGACACAAAAGCAAATGTGAGCACACATGCAAAAATAGAACTGAGCAGAAAATCAACTTTACTTGAAACGATTCAAGGCACAAACAAACAACTCAACACATAGCAACAAATGGATAAGGATCACTGAAATAACTTATTAGAACAAGCTTTGATACCACTTGCTAGGTCTTATAACTCGTTAATCAATGAAGTTCGTTTACCCATTAAAACAATGCACAACGGAAATGAATTCATCACAACAAACACAACAAATGTGGGCACAAAAGCAAATGTGAGCACACATGCAAAAATAGAACTGAGCAGAAAATCAACTTTACTTGAAACGATTCAAGGCACAAACAAACAACTTAGCACATAGCAGCAAATGGATAAGGATCACTAAAATAACTTATCAGAACAAACTCTGATACCACTTGTTAGGTCCTATAACTCGTTAATCAATGAAGTTCATTTACCCATTAGAACAATGCACAACAGAAATGAATGTCTTGAACAAAATTTTACCAAGTTAAAATTTAGTGTCAGTTGGGTTCTTTTGGTGCTAATGGCAAACACACATTCAAGCATAAAAAGTAAAGAACACAAGTGATTTACATGGTTCGGCCGAAGCCTACATCCATGGGACCTAGTCCAGATGAAAACGTTTCACTATAGAAAACATTCACGGTACAATTACATAGTCAAAGATAAGCATCAATTATGAAAAAACTCCCTTTTGTCATAACACTTCAATCTTCACACTTTGGTTGCACCTCGTTCTTCTACAACTAGCTCCACCCCGAGACACTCACGGTCAGCTTGAGTTGCTCCCAAGCATCAGGAGCCAAAGCCACACTTCGGTCTTCAACAACGTAGCAAAATTTCAACCACAACGTTCAGTGCACTAAACTGGTAAAAATGTTCTCACAAAAAGTAGCACATAAACGAACCAACAAAACAAAGCAAGGATGAACAATAAATTGAAAGTATAATTACGTCCAAACAAACATGAATGAACAAAAGGAAACCCTCTGATTTTCATAGCTCACTAAGAATGAAAAATGGCGGATTGTTCGTTCTTTCTCTCTCTTGCACACAATGAAGAAGATAAATAGTAAAATATACTAAAGGACCAAAATGCCAGGTGGGCAGACAAGAATGAAAACAACCTTTTGCCCAAATATTCATATTGTGTGCGCCTGCAAAAAGAGAGAATGTCAGGCAATGGTACAAACTTTTCTGGACCAAGCAATAATGTGGTGACACTTGTGAAGTGGTCTTGAAAAGTACTTTAAAACAAAACAATTTAATTAATAAAAGATGACACACAATATAATCATGAAACACGTCAAGGTCAGACCAATTAAAAGTAAAATATCTGAACGACAATGTGCTAACATCATGCAATGGTGTGACACCCCGTGTCACGGGATAAATGGCTGGGGCTAATCTTTTTGAATTTGGGGTGTAATTGCAGGAAATGAAAGCTTGGAGGAGGTTTTTGTAAGAAATGGGAAGCATGGGGACTAAATGTATATTGTACAGCTTAGTATATAAAGGTGAGAATGTTGCATTTTCCATATTTTCTTTCATTTGGGCGTTGAAGAGAATAGAGGGTAGAGAGAGAAAGTGCAAAGGCTAGAGAGAGAAAGTGAAGGTTTGATGGAATTGAGCTAAAAACCGGCTAATTGGTAAGATTATGCTTTCATTTATGCTTCAATTTCATTAAGTAACATCTTTCTCCACTTTTTATTGAGTATTTGAAAATGGGAACTTTTGGGTTTTAATTGAGGGATAGATAATGGTGGAAATTGAAGTAGGTTTTGGTTGTATTGTATAAATGCAATGTTGTGTGTATAATGTGGGGAAAAAGGGAGTGAAATGGTGAGATTTGTGGTAGATCCGTGGTGGACAATCTGGAAAACCCAGATTGTCGCCGCGACGAAATTTGTAATTCGAAGTGTCGCCGAGGCGATAATGAAATGTCGCCGCAGTGACGTTCATATAAAGAAGGAAGGAAAATTCCAGAAGGTTTATAGCCGCAGCGACAAACTCTCGGGTTTGTGTCGCCGGGGCGACAAAAAGGGATGTCGTTGAGGCGACAACCCTTAGAACAGCAGAGGGGGTGTAAATGCATGGGTTGAAACCTGTCAAGTAGACAGGGGTGTATTTGTAATAATTTAAAGGTTGAGGGACTTAAGTGTTATACGTAAAAACTATAGGGGTTAATTGAAAGACTGAAGAAGTTGAGGGACTAATTTGTAATTATGGAAAAGTTAAGGGGGCAAAATAATATTTTCTAGAGAGGGACTAAATTGATATTTGCCTAAACCAAAGTTTTATGGAATTCTTATGAGTGTTTAGTATTTAGGTATAAGAGGGTTTTTATTATAAAAGGAAGTTAAATTGACCTCCTAATGTTAGTATAATTGATGATTGTCGTGGTTTACCTCAGGGAGACCTCGACAAGGAGAATTCTTCGGATTTCGATCAAGGAAGATGAGCGTGACAGCGACTCCGATCAGGTGAGTGGATTACCAAATTCCTTTAGAGAATTTATATTTGATTTTAAGATGTTCGAATATGTATTATGATACATTTATATTTCTGTATATATGGTACGAATATTCGGCACGCATGGCGAGAATAGAGAAATGACTAAATTATGGTGTAATGCTGACAAATCGAAATAAGGTTCAGATTGGGAGTGGATCGGGTTTGGTCAGTATCGCTTAGGAGTAAAGTAATCATCCATGAGGACCCCACTTTTACCGAGTGCGCTGAGTGAGCCTCAGGGTGTAAACCTGTGAGTTCAATACGGGAGTTTCACCCA
This sequence comes from Toxicodendron radicans, assembly GCA_009867345.2. Lineage (NCBI taxonomy): Eukaryota > Viridiplantae > Streptophyta > Magnoliopsida > Sapindales > Anacardiaceae > Toxicodendron > Toxicodendron radicans. Next base: position 3,437 of record WYDK02055404.1, on the reverse strand, counting down.
TGCTGGGAACGCTAGGTGATCCCCGGAGCAGAGTATTGATAATTTTGATTGTCCAACGAGTGAGGCTGGAGAGATATTTGTGATGCCTAACGGGTGATGCTGGATTAGTATTTATATTTACCCAGTGGATGAGGCTGGAAGGACAGTTATGTTTACTTAGCGGGTGAGACTGGAGGGACAGTTGCATATTTAATGATCCACGATCACTGATGGGTGAAGCAAGGTTGTGAATTACTTCGTCGGGAATTGGCAAGTATGAATCGGGGAAATCATAAGGGAATAATTTAAAGGTCTCATATGGATTGAAGGCCGAAAACCTTTTCAGCTATATGTATTTGTATTTTCCACTCACTGAGCTTTCTAGCTTACTCTTGTGGTGTTTTCCCCCTTCAGGTTTGCATTCAAGGTACGCGAGGCGCAGGCGACACGCTTTCGACGAGAGCTCAGACGCATGTTCATCAGCATATTGTTTGTACATATAGTGCACTCTGATACAGTTTTATGTAAATTTTTTTGTAATAAAGATTATATTTTGAATTTATAAACGATTTTATAAAAAATCTCACCCTCATTTTGGGAATTCGAGCCTCTCGGTCCACCTAGATCCGGTGGGGTCAGGGTTACCCAAATTGGGGTGTGACAATGTGTACACAAAATAAGCAAGTAGATATGAACGAAAAAAAAATGTCTGATTGAACTGTGAGCACATCAACGATTGTGCTCACACGAGTTCACAATATGACCAACAAGATTTTCAACATTTATCATTAAGTGAATGAATCATATTTGTTATTAATAATTCTCCTATATCATTGATGTTTTTATCTTGTTAATATTAACATGTTTTTTAGTTAAAAAAAATCTAATAGTCTAAGAAAGACGTCTAACTAGGTCCTTTTGAATAAATCGTAAGGCAAGTACTTATTACATGCAATGATGTGGCATCTAATGATTGAGGTTAGGAGTTTCATACCAAAAAGGTTAACTTATTAGGTGGAACTCTCTACTTATAAGCTCAAAACCTTTCCAATGACCATTAGGATCGTGTCACAGGCTGAGAGTTTCAGCCCTAAAAGGCTAACTCATTAGATAGAGAGATTCCCCTTTTATAAGTTAAAAATCTTTCCAATGTGTTTTAGATGTGAGATATATGTCAATATTCATCATAAAATAGTTTTTTTATTATGAAATAATATGAAATATTTTAAATATGCATGCTTTAACATTTTGTTTCCATTTTGCTAAACATTTAAGAAAATTGGAGAGAAAAAGGTGAAAGTTGAAGGTAGAATTAAAAAATAAAAATAAAAATTATTAAATACAATCTAAATATAGGTTAAAAAATAGACAAAAAATTTGGAAAAGTTAATCAATCAATAAGTAAAATTCTCACTATTTAATGTTCTTATCCGGTCTAACAAAGGAAAAAATAAATGCCAAACATGTGGATTATTTATCCAACTCTGATAATGCATTTTGCAAGTGATCTAAATTTGAACAACAAAGCATTTCTTTGTGTCTGGCTGTCTGCCCTGCCCCCACACTCTTTTGTGAGGATTCTGAGGAATGCTGTCCTGTACTAATTTAACATTATTGGGCTGATAATAGTCCAATGCTAAATCCATAAAAATTAGTGAATAGATTGGGGGATACTGTTCTAATTAGTTGAATCGATTCTACTGAAAGAGAACATAAATTAATTAATTTAATGTCAACTTATCAACTATTAACGGCATTTAATAGTTGCATAATTTACAGGAAGACGTAAAAGATTTAAGGGTGCGTTTGGTTAAGGGAATATTGTATAACTAGAAATGTTATATTAAGGAAAAATTAGATTATCTTAGTAAGAAAATGTTATATATATTCTTGAGAATGTGTTTGGTTAAGAGAAATAAATTGGTGGGCATGTTATATTAATATGTACAGTTGGGAAGAATAAATTGGTGGATAAGTTGTTCAGATTACCAAATTGCCCTCTTTTTTAAATATTAATATCATATTGTTTTATTATTATTTTAAAATATTAATAATATTATAAAAATATTAATATAATATTATTTAATATAATATTATTTTAAATATAAATATTAATATAATATTAGTTTAGATAATAAGAATATTATTATTCTAAATTTTTAATAGTTAAGAACAAAATTATAACAAAATTAAGATTAACAAGGTAATCTTAAAATACCTCAGAAAATTGTGGTAATAAGAATAAAATTAGCTCATATATTGCCAACAATATTTTACTATTGGTAATGAAAAGTTACCGAAATATTTTATTACTGGGTAATGAGGTAATAAAAAATGACATTATCCTGATAATCTTACATTAACTCCAACCAAACGCTCCTTAAGTTATTGTCTTCTTACCCTTTCTATTTGACTTTAAACTTTACCAACTGATGTTGTTTTCAATATTTTTACTCTGATAAAACTTACAAGCCCTTGAATTTTTTATTATACGATCCTAGTTTTTACGAGGTTAATTTAGCAATGAAATTCATCAAAACATTTTATACATATAATACAAAATTTATACAATCCTGATTTCATTAACTTTGGCTAAAATTAAGTAATTCAACACTACAAGAAAACTGCTATTTACCGACAGATTTTCAACGAAAAATATCTGATGTTAAAATGCTCGTCGTTAACAATTTTACGACGGAATTTAAAATCCGTCATTAATTAACAACGGAAATTTCCATCGTTAATTTCAACATATTCCGTCGCTAAAACGTGGAAATAAATAGGCTTAGAATGATTTCTTGGAGACGGAATTCTCGTCGGTAAGCCGTCTTTAATTAACGACGGCTTATCGACGGAATTAGTCAGTTCACATTTTCCACAATTTAACGATAGAAATTTCCGTCGTTAAAATAACGTTGTAAAAGTGGTCGCTAATCCGTCGCTATATGGAAGTAAAATTTGTCACGTGTGCATCGAAAAATCGTCATTATTTCGTCTCTAGTTAACGTCATATTAACGACGTTAGTCAAAGTCATTAAAATGCCGTCGTAAATCCATCGTTAATTTCATAAATTTAACGATTTAATATTCCGTTCTTAATCCGTTGTTAAATTAATAATAATAATAATTTTTTTTTTGGTTATTGTTGATGCGAAAATTCACACAAACCAGAGAGATCCAGCTGACCTTGATTGGAACCGGAACAGATGTGTACGTGGCTTAAATATCCAGCAATGAACAGTAATCAATAATAATTAACGTAAACAAGTAAAGAACAAACAAGATTTTTAAAGTGGTTCAGCCTCTAGATTGAGAACCTATGTCCATTGTAGCAAGAATGTTTTTATATTGAGTAATGTCACAAAACTTCCAGCCTCTCGGAACCTCTCCCCTTCATATTTTCACAGGGGTTTTTATAGTGTTCTCTCATACATGGTAAGTTAAATTTAAACTGGAAC
>WYDK02055364.1:0-12939 GCA_009867345.2 Toxicodendron radicans | reverse complement strand
ACACTAGTCAAATTGTTTACCTTATCCACAAAAATGTGAATAATTGAAAAGTTGTTTTCCCAACCTAATCCATATTTTATTTGAATAACCATGTCTGATTAAATATGACATTGTAATGCATTTGTTATTACATTTTTTTATTAAATATGAGCATTGTTGATCCAATAGAGTTTTACTGCGACAACAATGACGCCATTGCTCAGGCTAAGGAACCATAGTCTCACCAGCGATCCAAACACATACTCAAACGTTACCATCTAATTAGAACAATTGTTCAAAGGGGCGACGTGCAAATATGTTAAGTATCTATCGATGACAACATAGCAGACCCACTAACGAAAGCTCTGTCGCAGCAGAAGCATGACAAACAAGTAGCATCATTTGGTATTAAATACATGAATGATTGGCTATAGTGCAAGTGGAGGATTGTTAATGTAGGTGCCCTAAAGCCAATTCAATTGTAGCTATTGACTCTTTGTAAAACACATGTTGATATTAATAAAAGGAAAATTTACTATATATATATTGATATATGCTCATAGAGTGGTAGAATTGTGACGAGGGTTTCAAGTGGTTAAAACCTTGATTGTAAGGACCTTATGATCACATAAGATGACCATTCTAGAATTGTTCGTAACCTCAATATTATTAAGAACCAAGGGCAAAGATAATATGGTAAGACTATCATAGCGTTGAACGACCTTATCAAAAGATAGTTACAGATCTCACATGTTGAAATTGTTTGATGACAACTTGGTGCAACGCATGGATGCTTGTATTTGGCAAGTTCACTGGACTGGCCCTCCTGAGGATTCCATATAGATGGTAACCGTAGTGTCTATGAAATATATCATCTAAGGGATGGTGGTGCATGTGATCCTTAGACTTGACATCACCAGAGCATCGTGTGTAAATATCGGTGTAGTTTGACACTGGCCTAACAAAGTCTTTTATAGGGTTATCAGTACGGTAGTGATTAGCTACATTGAGAAGTACATTATGGCTATGGTAGATTGACGTAGGATTCATCACTCGTGGGTACAGGAGAAATTATCTTGCAGAGTTATTCGGTAAATGGCAACAACCGTAAATCTATGGTTACAGTGGAATTGAGTAGTTGCTCAAATCCAATTTTGTTTCCTCAACACCTTGATGAGATAATAGATGATAAAAGGATTTGAGTGCACGATAACTATACCGTTTATAGGAAGTTATTTCGTTGAGTTCGAATCTATCGAGTGGTCATAATGTCTTGCTAGGGGTCAATCTTGGTATGTGTGTAGTGAGACGATTAATTGAGTGTTAATCGCGATACTACTCACTGTCGATATGATAAGGAGTCTTCGGGTCACACACTTAGGAGACAGTTCAAGGATTATAACGTTAATAGGGGCAATTTCATCTTTTAAGATGAAAGGGTATTTTGATAATCTTGCAGTGCGATTAAATTTGCTGAAAGTTGTTGCCTATGTCCAATTTAATATTGGAATTTTATTTGTAAGATTACATATTTAATTATATATATTTATATGTGCATATATATATATATATATTTAAAGATATTATTATTATAAAAATTAATATGAATAATAATAATAAATAATAAATACATAATTTATTCCCTTTGGGGAATGGGAGAATATTTATTCCAATTAGGAATATATGGATATTCCAATTTGGAATAGGAAGGTGGCTATTCCAATAAGGAATAGAAATTTAGTTTCATTATAAAAGGGCAACTAACGTTAAGTTTTAATAGATTTTTTTTCGTTCTTCTAAAAACTAGCCACCCATCATCTTTTAGAGAGAATTTTTCTTTGAAAAAAATTTCCCCTTTTTAATTCCAAGAAACCACAATTCAATCTAGCAAATTGATTGTGAGTGAGTGTTCCTGTCTCGGTATGGATATTGTTTGTGTAATCATGTTCTTGGATTGAGAGCGAGGTAAATGAATCCAGAGAATGAGTCACCTAACACAAGTATAATAAATAATATATGATTTATTGTTATATGTTTTAACATGTAAATAATGCAATTCAATATAAGGATCATGGGTTTTTGCGTGTTAATTGAAAATTTTTAATTATTCCGCTGCCTATTGATTTGATTAGCACCTTACACATACTTGGCATTCAGGTATCTACTTCAAAAGAAACTTGTCTAAAACTAACTATAGGCGGTAGGGGTCGAATTATTGATGTAAGATGCATCCAGAAAAAAAAGGGGGTTCAAGTTATAATCCAAAAAGGATTCGTGTATATATTTCACAAAAACGTAAAATCAAAGTAGGTGATAAAGTAGCTAGAAGACATGGAAATAAATGTATCATTTCAAAATTTTTGTCTAGACCGAATATGATTTATTTGTAAGATGGAGGACATGTTGATATGGTCATCAACCTATTAGGAGTACCTTCGCAAATGAATGTATGACAGTTATTTGAATGCTCGCTAGGGTTAGCAGAGGGTCTGCTGAATAGATATTACCGTATAACACCTTTTGATGAGCAATATGAGCAAGAGGCCTCGAGAAAACTCGTGTTTTCAGTATTATATGAAGCCAGTAAGCAAACAACAAATCCATCGGTATTTGAACCCGAATACAAAATTATACATTTTGACTATGACTTTTAATTATCCCAATACTCAGGATACAAATAATGCTTTAAGACTAGGTTATTTTCTTGGATTGCTTGCCCTCGAATAGTTTGTATGACTACGTATTTGGCTAATTACATAAATATAAACACTTTAGTTTTAATAAATGTAAGCTGTTGAAATAGCCTAAAGTAAAACTATAGAAGAGTCGTAAACGACTCATATTTAAAAGCAAACAAATTTGATTGGGCTAACTGATTCATCTTTTCATGTTAAGCAAGGCCCATTTAAAATGATCAACCCAAGACCCCAAATAGTTATCAATCTTTCAACTTTGATTACATTGGCTTTATTGTGCATGAAATACTAAAGATAGATTTATTATTTTTTATGTTTATTACAATAAAATTATGATTTAAAATATTATATAATCAAAAAGACTAATATGATTGTTAAAAATGAGTACATTCAAAACTTTTTACTGCATTAAGATGGCAAGCTAGTGTTAAAGAGAAAATCGGTTAACAGAAAAAGGGACCAATCTCGTGGGGACACTACAACTTAGTGGCCTCCGTCACTTATGGTGGCCAAGGTGAGTCCTTTATCACAAGCATCCACCTAGCAAGCTATTTGACGCTCATAAAACCATGGTCTCCATTCATCCATAACCGGTAACCCTAATTTGTTTATACTATATCTTGTAGACATCACTGGTACTCTTGCATCCGCATTGCCACTGTAATATTAATCATTTATTAATTTTATGATAAACCTATAGACAAGGTTGAATAATTATTAAAAATAAAATACTATAAGAGCATTAATGTTTGAAAATGTAGTACCTATACGTCCAGATGTGCAATCCTGCGTCTAAGAGCTTTGAAATGGTGGGCAACACAGTGGCTGAAGAGTCAATCCATTTGGTAAGACGAGTACTGCATAAATTACAAGAAAAACAATATGAGAAAAAAAATTGATACCATTTGAGTCTTATATTTATTTTACAAAAATAAATGTACTTGCATAGAGTGCAAGGATAAGGCAAATTGGTCACGTTGGCATAGAGTGCTTTTTGAACCCTTTCTTGGTTGAAATACTTTCTCACATAATTGTTTACACATGGATCAAAAGTTGATGGTATCTCAAATCCAAAGCCCTAAAACCAAAATATTAAATTAAATTAAGTTAAGTTAAACACACACACACACACACGTATACTGTAAATTTATGATTTGAAGTATTTTACTAAATTACTTTAAGGTCTGAAGAAGCTGTGGTGACAAAAAAATTGAGGACACAAATGGGAGAGTCAAATATATCAATGCCAGAAAAAGCATTGAAGAAAGCTTTGAGTTGATCATTGCATCGATTACTTGTATGGGGAAGCTTAAAATGTTCACAGTCTGCCTTTAAGATTTAGTAGAGTTTGTCTGGTAGGATTCCTTGACTCCATGCATAATCCATAATCCCAAGGGTATTTGTTTGATCATTGATCGCAGCATTTCCCATCTGATTTTTTTTTTTTATATCAACATTAAATTTCAATTATTAGTAATTTATGTAGAAATAAACTAATTTATGTGGAGTGTAGGAAAACAATTTTAAGAAGTACAATGAAGAGAAGATAATGTTAATCAATATTTATGAATTTAATCATGTAATAATTAGATAACAAGAGTAGTTTCTTTGTGTACATATAATAGGTAGGGTTACTTACCATGAACCCTTTGAGATTGATAAACGAGTCTTGGGTAGCTCCTTTGTTTGTTTCATAAATAAGATTAGCAAGTTGAGGAGCATGGTGTCCTAAATAATAAAGAGAATGAAAGTAAAAATTATTTCTACATGATTAAGATATTATAAAGGAAACTATGTAATACTTCATATTTGTGAAAAGTGTCCCTAAATTTATGGTGTATTATTGTATTTGTTTTGGGTTTGAATGTGTGATTATATGTTGTATTATATATATATGTGTGTGTGTGGATGTCGATTTGGTTTGGAATGGTTGGTTTGTTGTGTGGGTTGTGGAAGAGTTGAGAGTTGTTGAGAGAGAGATGGGTTTTTGGGTGGATTTGTGAGATCATGGAGATCTCAATTTGAGTGATTTGTGTTTATAGTATCTTTAGGATGAGTTATTGTATGCATATGAGTGTTGTTGGAGTGAAATTTGTGTGATGAAATGGATTGAGGGGTGAGGAAAATGGGTTTGAGTAGAGGTGTTGAAGATGGGTTTTGAGGTTAGGGTTATTTAAGTTTTAATTGATAAATTTGTGTTTATATTGTTGCAAATGTGTTGTGGCATGTGTGAAACACTGATTTCTGGTAGAATTTTTTAGAGGAATTGTTGGTGGAATGAAAGGAGTGAATGGAAAAGGGGTTGAAATGAGGAGAAACGCCAAATTTGGGTAAATTTGGGTTTAGTCGTGGCAAAGAAAATATTTCGTCACGGCGAAAACGTTTCTGGAATTCTAGGTGAAGAAAAAATTTGGGTTTCTTTGCAGCAAGATTTCTAGGGGCAGTTTGTTAGTTTTGAAACTTGTTACGAAGACAATGGGTTAAGTGTAAAATTTTAAAAATTGAGGGACTAAAATGTAATAAAGGAAAAATATGGGGAGTCAAGAGAGATTTTACTTGAGTGGAGTTTCTATGAAAAAATTTGAGAGCGATCAACGTTCGGTTATAAGATGGGTTTATTAAAGAGGAAGTTTAGTTAACCTTTTTGGTGTGAGAGTTGTTCCATAAGTTTAATATTGTATGTTACTGTAGGGAGACTTTAGCGTGGAGAGTTCATTGGAATGTGGACAAAGGAAGACAAGCAAGACACCATTGGAGGATTCTGATCCCTCCTTCTGGTCGAAGCTTTAGTTTTAGAAAGATGAGTGGTTAGTGGTTTACATTAAAATTTATAATGGTTTTAGGTTGATTAATTATGTATCATGCATATATATATATATAGGTGAGTGTGTGTGTGTGTTTTGGAATTGATGTGATGAATTTGATTGAGATGGCTAGTGTAGTAGAGAAGAAATCCAGCAAAATGTCAGGATGATTGATGTGGTAGGAATGGAAGGGTTGAAAATTAATACTGGAGCGGTTGGGTTGAGAGACACCAAGGAAATTTAGTGAGATTGTAGCAGCGCAACGGCAAGGGAAGAATTCTGCCTTGGCATGAAGAATCTGGAATGGTTAGGAGTTTCTGGGGAGAACTCTATCGCGACGAAGAAGCGTTGGGTTTGGACTGTTAGGTTTTATTTAATAAATTGATGGGTTAATTTTTTAATTGGGCTGGCCTACAAATTTGACCAATTATTTAGTTAGGATATTTATATGTTATTAATTATGTTGGTGGACTGGTCTAAATTAAAAAGGGCCAGATTGTATGCGTTGAGTTTTAAGGGAACTAGTGGGTTGGCCGATTTTCGATAAGGCCCAAAATTGTGCCGATTGGGTTTTTGGGTTTGGAACTGGGTTGTGGTGGAAGATCTATAAAATGCTAAATTCTTGCATCAACGTAAGGGTGTTCATGGGGTGTGTTGTGTTGAATATTTGGGTGAGTGTGTATAGTGGTGTTTGGGTTGGAGTGAAAAGTTATATTGAGTGTGGGGCTAAGATCACCCTTATATAGTACTTGTCCCCTTCCAAACATCGGCTAGCGTGTGTTGTGTTTACTATCCTCTTGCGTGTGATTGAGAAGGTCCATACTACTGCATGGTGGCAGCATCCCATCGGGACAGGACGAACACCTAATGAGCTCTAGGCTGGAGTACACCCATACGAGTGTGTAGGCAAGGTGGCTCCGAGTGTGTAATGTGTTATTGGGCTGATATTGGCCATGTGTTGTGTTTATAACTCTCTCACTGCGATTGAGAAGGCTCGTACTATTGAATGATGACGAGACATTTCATCCTATTGGGACAAGACGGGCGTTTGACGAGCTCCAAACAAGGGAATACCCATGCTAGTGTTATGCAAGATAGCCCTGAGTGTGTGTGTGTGTGTGTGTGTGTGTGTGTGTGTTATTAGGCAGATACTACCTATGAGTGTTTGCTAGTCTGGTTGTCTGTATATATGTTACTATTGAGGTGGTGGTGGCAGTGGTTGTACTAACAATGTGAAAAGAGTTGCATGAGTATCCAACAAGTGTAAGCTGAACTGTAAGGTGTGAGTATCCAGCGGGTGTAAGCTGGGGCGTGTAAGGCATGAGTATTAGGCAAGTGGAGGTTGGAGTGTAATGTGTGAGTATCGAGCGAGTAGAGGTTGGAGTGTAAAGTGTGAGTATCCAGCGAGTAGAGGGTGGAGTGTTATGTGTGAGTATGCAGCAAGTAGAGGCTAAGGCATAATGTGTGAGTATCCAACGAGCAAAAGCTGGATGTAAAGTGTGAGTATCCAGCGAGTAGAGGCTAGAATGTAATGTGTGAGTATCTTACAAGTGTAGGTTGGAGTATAAAGCGTGAGTATCCAGAGAGTAGAGGTTGGAGTGTAATGTGTGAGTATCCAGCGAGTGTAGAGTATAATGCGTGAGTATCTAGCAAGTAGAGGTTGGAGTGTAATTCGTGAGTATCCAGCAAGTGTCAGCTAGAGTGGAACTCGTGAGTATCTAGTAGGTATAAGTGGGGTTGGAAATTGTGGACACTCGGTGAGTAATAGTGGGTTTCGTGTCGGGAAATGCCTACTCAGCTTTAACGATGGGTGTATCAATTAATGTGGTTTATGTCATGTTGATCCATGATGTTTGGTAGGTTGTACAAGAATACAGACTACCTTGTTGGGTATGAGTGGGGACAAATTAAGGATTTCTAGTGTCTGAAAATTTTATATAAAGGAAGTGTGTTTATGCTAAGGGAGTTGTTATGTGTTGCATGAAGTACATGTGTTTCTCATGCAGGTGTTAAAAATGAAAGTTATGTTCATTTATGAATTGTGTTATCCACTCACAGAGCTTTCCAGCTCACTATTTGATGTTTTCCCTTCAAGTTTGCATACAAGGTACGTGAGGCGCAGGCTACACGCTTTTGGTCAGCCATAGACGCATGTGCATTGTCATAATGCTTGTACATTTTAGAGTACTTTGATATAATTGTTTTACGTAAACTGTTTTCTAAGATTTATGTTTTTAGAACTATGTTTTGTGTTGTACAAATGTCATTAAAGTTTTATGAACAGAGTTTTATAAACTGTTTAAAAAAAAAATCCACCCTCTTTTTGGGATCCGAGCCCAGATCCGATGGGGTAAGGACCACCCAGAATGGAGCGTGACAAATTAACATATCAAATCTGCTTCTTCTTTTTTAATTATATATTCTAAAAACAAATATATTTTTATTTTCAAAAATATCTTGTGTCAATGAAGATATAAATAATAAGAAAAAAGATTAATGTGAATAAAACTAACCCACCATAATTTTCTCCGATGACATAAAAATTATTAGATGTGAAGTCAGGAAACCTTTTAAACCATCCAAGTAAAAATTCAAGAGTGTTATTGGCTACAACTTGATCACCAATCTCAAGTAAATCATTAGAATTGTTTGTGTATGAAAAGCCTACGCTCACCGGTGACTCCAGGAATAAAACATTTTCAACTAATTCAATTTTAACAATAAGAAGCGAAGGTTAGAATATGAAAAAAAAAAAGTAATAATAAATGTAGAGGAAGATGGCAAACTCGAGATTGTCATTACCTTTATTCCAAGAGTATTTCTTGAAAGCGAATCAATTTGCAAAATAGCTCGGTCTTCATACCAAAAATGGTCTGATTTCTTATGCAACTCCAAAGGCCACGGATGAGCAGCCAGGTCCTCCATTTAGCCAATTTACAAGAGGCTTAAGAGCATGTTCAGTTTGAGCTTCAAAGAACCAATAGAACATTGCCTTTTCATTTTGAGTTTGAAGTTAAATATAGGTCTTGATTGACTATTGAAAAGGATGAGTGTTTTATTCTGATTTAGCTTTTTTCGGAGATGTATATATGTTTCTTGTTAGTTGTTGAATTTTGATTCTTTGCCCTGAAAAATTCATGCTTTATGTCTTTAGTAACTCAAATACTTGTTCCGTTCCATACTAAAAAAAAAAAAAACGAGAGAAGCACTCTGCCAAACACATGGCTAGAGAGAAATTTCAAGAGAGATTTACAGAAGATGAAGCATCATTTGTGAACTGCAGCTGACTTGAGTACTCTGTTGAGAACTTCTTGAAGCCAAAGTCTTCCCAAAAGTGAACAATGCCTCGATATCTACCACATTCAAACTGATCTTAAACTGGTACGGCTCGGTCACAACGTCAAGTTCAATTACTCCAACAGTCTGGCGGACGAATTTTTCGAATGCTCGGACCATCGTCGTCTTTCTCTCCATATCTCCATGCTCCAGCCTTAGGGCCTTTACACTGCCCAACGTGCATTCAAACTACTCCCATTATCAATCAACACAACAGGTACCATCGAGGCCCGACAAGACACCAAAATAGAAAGCGGGTGCGTTTGCTATGTCTTTGTCCTCAACAGGTCGGACAAAGTTGGAAAAGAAGGCGATACGGTGTATCTTTACTGGGTACGAAGAAAGGGTAGAATAGTGTTGGAATGCCACCGGTGGTTGTCTCGACAAGTTTGTGACTCTATCGGCGGCCACGGTGGAAGCCACCAAAGTGTTATTAGAATGCAAAGTAGCCAAAGCCTCATCATGTTCTCCATTGCTTCTTACACTTAACTAATGAAGTTTGGGATGCCCTAACAGAGAGTAAAGACTAAAGAGTGTGCATTTATATATAGAAGAAAGGAGATTATATAGAGCTGTAATTATGTGGGAGATTTGGTAAGGGCAGGATAAAATATAAAATTGGTTTTTCCTTATTCTTTTATTAGAAAATTCTACCCATCTTATTCTTTTAATAGAATATATAGGAATAAGGTAGGTTTTAACGTGCAACTCTTTCCTTGTAAAATTAATGCACCTTTTTGTTGATCCCACATTAATAACAATGAAAAATACGTGATTTAGGGTTTTTAAAAATTAATTAATTAAAAGACGAGATGATACTTTTGAAACTTTCTCCAAAAGTCTTCATGTCTATCCTCTAGTATCCTAACTCATTGGCTTCCTTTTACTCATAGACACTCAATATCGTATATTGTATTGTGGGATAAATTTCCGTTACCCCTCCAATTACATCTTAATCCTTTGACACCATTTTTCATCTAATGAATAATTAAGATTGTCACAGTTTATATAAAAATAAACACAATCTCAATTTGATGAATCTAATTATCTAATAATTGGCCAAAAATTATTATCCAAGTCCTTGAAAAATCCTCAAGGTGATATTCTTATTTTACTTAAGAGTAATGAATTCAATGTTTATGAATTAGAGTTCTTCATACTTATGAATATATTCTCTCAACTAACCAGGGTATAGACCATATCCACGTGGTTTCACTTTGTATTCTAATCAAAGAAAATATATTATAAACAAGAGTTAGTCTATCCACTCAAGATTTAGATAGACACACCCTTAATTGTCAGAGTGTGAAATTTATGTTTAGTTACGGTATTTATATTAAACGTTCAATTCACATGATCCATTCAATACATTCTAAATACACAAGTGTCTTTGTCCTAAAGTCTCCACTTTAATAATCCAAGACTCGTCATTCTCTATTGAGGCAAACAACACAACAACAACTTTAACTAAATAAAGTGTCCAACTTTATTTAAGGTCATAGAACAAGCATTGGACTTATATAAAAAACTATATCTCCCATATGAATAGTTCTTGACAACGATCTAAGTCCAAGAGCCTTAGACATTGAATTGAATAAGTTACCCAAACAACTTAATACATTGTAGGGGTTTATCATGAATAAAATCCATGCTTGTCATTGAAAAACATCTTGCATCTAGAACATGTTCCTAACGCATTAGAAATCAAACATATTAAGATTAATTTCAATGTTAAAATGTATTAGTTTAAAACTTACAAATTTGTGCTAATAGTTACATAAAGATAAGAGATTAATGAACATGCCCCAACATTTTTTTTTTTTTTTTTTAATTTCAACAACATTGGATTGAATTAAATGTAGGCTTATCAGATAGATGTTCACAATTCTTATTGGATTTTATGATCTTTAGGTTGTTAGGCCAATGGGCTCATGTTATTGAACTGGCTAGTAGAGCTTGTAAGACTTCAGACTCAAAAAATCGAAGGCGAAATGGGCTCAACAACATTCATAACAAAAATACGAGAAAATGAGGTAACAAACAAAAGTTAACTCAGGTTGCAAAAATAAATAGCCAATCTCTAGTTAGCACAAATACAAGTCTAAGTACTATCAAGAACAATCCTCAGCCTCAGGCAACGTGAAGAGGTAATGTTAACACTTAAATAACAACATATAAAAACACAGACGTGGTTTATTAATTGCACAATCTTATTCTATATGCATGCCTCAAAAGTGCCGGCAGCCTTCTCTTCGTCAATCATTTGAACAACCTGTGCGACACCTGCTGCAATTTCTCTCTGAATAACACCATCAGGCAAGTCAAAGGTCCTTCTCCTCATTGAAAGAGATCTTCCCACCGGTTGAGGATCCACCACATCGAGCATTGCTTCAAGCTCGTCCACCATTGACCTCTTTGCAGCTCGCACCATTAGATCAGCTCCCTAACATTGCCAAGAGTCAGAATATAAGATGGAGAGCAATATAGACTTAATGCTTCATTTCAATTATGTTGTAGAAAACAGTGTTAAAAAACCAGAGTTGGGGTTAGACTAGGCTTACTTCTCGGGATTGAAATGGACTGAACTATGTTATATTTGGCATAACATGGAACTGAAAAAGAATGTATATATAAAAAATTAATTAAAATACTTTAAAAACTAATTTGATATTTATTTTCAATTATTAAAATTTTCTATAACATTCTATTTATAATTATATATTAAATGCAAAAAATATTACATAGTTAAAAATATTTACATTTATGTTGGGACTTAAAATTGAAAACTTTACTTTATAATTTTATATAAAATAAAATAATGAATATATAATTTATTCAAATAATAAAGGAGAATCAGACTAATTTTAGTCCCATTTCATTCTCCAAAAAGAGGAACCCAACATGCGATTGGATTAATTTTTTGTTTGAAATCATTTTTAAACAATTAGTTCAATCCCACCCTTTGTCCCAACCCCTATGCATACCCTAATTAGTCTAATCTTATGTTTGGTTTCTCTTTTTGGAGAATGAAATGGGACTAAAATTAGTCTCATTCTCCTTACCTAATCCCAAAAGATTGGGATAAAGAGTCCAATGAGGACGCACATCCTTGTCCCAAGTTGACATAAAGATTTTTTTTTCTTTTTAAGGAATATTAAATAAATTAATAATTAGAATAAAATTATTTCATAATAAAAATGTTAAAATATTATTACTAATAATGTCTTATATGATTTATTCTTAAATCATTTATATTTAAAAGAATAGTATTATAAAAACTAATTTAATTAATATTTTGAATAATATTATATAAAATAAACTGATGATTAAAATTTAAATTATTTTATTATAAAAGTGTTATAAATATTGGTACTAAATACTATAATATCTTACATAATATTTATATTTAAGAGAATAATATTATTAAAAATAATATCTTATAAGTACAATGTGTAGTCCAATCCCAAGAAATAAGCCTAGTCCAGTCCAATCCAGACTCCCAAACACACCCAAAGTTTTAGTGCTAAAAGCCCACTGCCTATAAATCTAGCAACCATATCAAAGAGTTTTACTTAAAAAACTTTTATTTCAAGTTTTGAGTACACCCCATTTGACACTTTATTGAGAAAAAAACATGTCAATAAAGAGTATGACAGTTGGCAACCTTCATCAATGTAGGAAAGGATGCAAGATACAAGCCAAAGCCAGACCAACCACATATGCAAAGTTCAACACAACTGAATGCATTTTTAGTGCACTTGTTTCCTACTATACAATGTACGGAAATGGGCAAGACAA
Source organism: Toxicodendron radicans (assembly GCA_009867345.2). NCBI lineage: Eukaryota > Viridiplantae > Streptophyta > Magnoliopsida > Sapindales > Anacardiaceae > Toxicodendron > Toxicodendron radicans. The sequence continues at coordinate 326 of WYDK02055364.1, read as the reverse complement.
ACTAATTCAGTGACACATTTCTGTATCATCCCTGAATTGTCAGCATAAGCTACATGCTTACTAGGGATGGCAATTTGGCCTGTTTTTCCAGGGACCCACCCCGTTCGAGGAGGGGATTCCCCGGGGTTTTGACGGGGACAGAGCCAATTATAATCCCCGCCCCGTGTATATATAAAATACCCTTGTACATAATCATAATTACAATATTATCACATTATATAAACAAATTTTTTTCCTAAAACCTAATCCCATTTCATACTTCTATCTCCAAAATCCCTAAAGTAGAAGAATGATAATGGGTACATTTGGTCCAAATGTATTTTGTC
>WYDK02055324.1:0-12940 GCA_009867345.2 Toxicodendron radicans | reverse complement strand
TTTCTTCTAATTCCTTATGAAAAGACCATTTTACCCCTAGTGAAGGTTTAACACTAATTCTTTTTATTTCCTTTAAGACAATTTCAAAGAATTATTACTAAGGGTATGGGAATGAAATATACAATTTTACGTACCTTTCATGCTCTTTGGTGAGGGTATTACAAGTCCATTCGAACTTCTTGTTCCCTTTCAATACTTCGAAGAATGACAAACACTTGTCGGTTGCCTTGGACACAAATCAGCTGAGGGCGGTGACCCGCCCCGTCAAACTTTGTACTTGTTTTACTTTGGTCGGGCTCTTCATGTTGATCAATGCTTGGATTTTATCAGGGTTAGCTTCAACTCCCCGTTGGTTCACCATGTAGCCCATAAACTTTCCTGAAGCAACACCGAATGCACATTTTAGAGGGTTTAGGCACATCTAGTATTTCCTGAGTACCTCGAACATTTCGGCTAGATGCTCGACATGATCAATGGCCTCTTTGGATTTTACCAGCATGTCGTCGACGTACACTTCCATGGTTTTGCCAATTTGCTCGGCGAACATCTTGTTGACTAGAGTTTGGTAGGTGGCACCTGCATTTTTTAGCCCAAAGGGCATTACCCTGTAACAATAAAGTCCACGATCAGTAATAAAATAGGTATGTTTCTCATCGGGCTGATACATTGGGATCTGGTTGTATCCCGAGTATGCATCCATGAAGCTCAGGAGAGCATGTCTGGCTGTTGCATCAACAAGTTGGTCGATTCTGGGAAGTGGGAAACTATCTTTGGGACACGCTTTGTTCAGATCTGTAAAATCGATACAAGTCCGCCACTTGTTATTCGATTGTTTAACCAATACCGGGTTGGCCAGCCAGTTCGGGTATCTCACTTCCCTTATAAAGTTGATAGTTAGAAGTTTATCCACCTCCTCCTTTAGCGCCTGCGACCTCTCCGCATCCATCGATATCCTTTTTTGTCGGATCGATTTTGCGGCGAGGTCGATGTTCAGTCTGTGACACATTACATCGGGGTGGATTCCCACCATATCCGCGTGAACCCAGGCGAACACATCTAAGTTGTTTTTTAGGAAACCAACCAATATATCCGCTTGCTCCTTACTAAGCCCGCTTCCAATCTTTAGCACCCTTGTGCGGTCTCCCTCACTTACTGAGATATCCTGCAGCTCTTCAATTGGACCTGCTGCGAGGTCTTCCTTGTGAATGCGAGGATCAATTGTGTCCTCTAGCAGCCCGGGGTTCATTGCCTGTGGTGGTGTTTCTTCAATAATCATGGCTTTAACCATGAGCCATCTGTTGAAAGCGGCCACCGCGACATTATAACATCTTTTCGCCGTATCGGTCGAGCCTTTGAGAATTCCTACCCCATTGTCGGTCGGGAATTTTATTGCTCGGCATCGGACCAAATCCACTGCCTTGAAATCAGCTAGGAATGGCCTTCCTAGGATCGCATTGTAGGTTGTCGGGCAGTCAACCACTACAAATTCCTGCATCTCTATCCTTATGCAGTCTCATTCCCCAATGGTTACGGGGAGGTCGATCGTCCCCTCTGAGAGCACGTTGTCCCCTGTGAACCCGCAGAGAGGTATTGAGCAAGGCTTCAAATGTCGTTCCGTAAATCTCATTTCACGGAATGTTTCTAAAAACAACACATTTACAGCGCTGCCATTGTCAACCATTAATCGGAATACCTTGCTATTTTCGATCATGGTAGTTACGATGATTGCATCACGGGAGTACTTGGGGTACTCCTCGTTTTCCTCTCGGGTGAACCCTATCACCTGACTGTCAACCAAGGGCCTTTTTTGCGGCCTTGTTCCCACAACCATTACCTTAGAAACGGATCCAATTCTCGCTTCCCTGGCATCCCTTTCTCGAGCATGCCTTGAGTTGCCAATTGAGCTCGGCCCGCCGTAGATCATTTTCACATTATGCCCGCCTGGAGGCAATGGCGGTGGCAGGCTCTGTAGCCTTCCAGTTGGCCCTTCAATGACTTCTACCTTCTCTTCCTTTTTCACGAAGTTTTTTAAGTGACCCCTCCTTATCAATTGCTCGATAGCATCTTTCAAGTTTCGGCATTCATCGGTATTATGCCCGATGTCTCGATGGAACCGACAATACTTCCGAGTGTCTCTCTTGAATGACGAGGCCCTCATCCTATTTGGTCATGGAACTTCTTTTATTTCATTCAATACCTCATAGATATGTGACAACGAGGCCGCTAGTGGAGTATATTATGAGAAACGGGTCACTGGCTCTCTTTCCCTAACCTCCAGTCTTGGTCTTTTGCTGAACCAGGGTTTCTTAGCTCTATCAAAGGTTCTCCTTTTATCCGCTGAGCGATCTGGTCGTCGGTCACTCTCACTGTTCGACTTACCCCCCTTCAAAGCTTCCAGCGAGCTTTCTACCTTCTGATGCTTTTCAGCTATTCTATAAAACTGTGCCAGACTCACGTTGTTCTCTCGCTGAAGTTCGTTCCAAAACTCGGTCTGCGGACGTATGCCAGCAATCAGTTGTGTTTTTACCGATTCCTCAGGGGTGTTGACGACCTTAGTCTTTTCACTCTGGAACCTTCGTAGGTACGAGGTCAGAGACTTGCCCTTTTCCTGAAGAATATTGCTCAAATAGCTGAGCGGCATCGAGAATTGTAACCTTGCCTGGAATTGCTGTAGATAAAGGGAAGCGAACTGCTCCCAAGAAGTGATCGAGCTTGTAGGTAGCCTTTTGTACCACTTTTTGGCCTCTCCGACTAAAGTTACTGCAAAGCAACGACATTTTGCCAGATCGAACACCTGGTGTAATTTGGTAAAGTCATTGAACGTATCCAGATGTTCTTTTGGCTTTCCCTTTCCACCATATTTCATTTATGAGGCTCGAAACCCAGAAGGAAGCGGTGCCAAGCGAATTTGCTCCGAAAATGGTGAGCTCACAATGGTCTCTGCCCCGTTTGCGACCTCCTGTTGGGTTTTTAAGTCGTCCAGCATTTTTCGCATTCGTTCTAGCTCGTTGGCTGGAGGACTTAAGTTTTGGGTTCTGCTGGCTTTGCGCTCGATCAGATGAGACCTGAGGTCCTCTGTTCGGACTAAAGGACTATGCACACTTGTGCGCGATTCAGTAGTCAGCCTGCTTGGATGGTAGGTATTGTCGTACTCGCTACCTTGTTCGTGGTATCGTTTAGAACTATGATCCTGGGAATGATGATTTTGGCCCGATGGTCAGATCCGTGCTGTGCGTGGGTTATAACCTACATGCGAGTTACCTTTCCGCTGAATTGAGCGGGTGGTCATGGGTGGATCTATCACGCCCATGACCTGCTTCCTAGGTCGCCTTCCCGGGTTGTTGATGGGACGAGGCGCCTGGCTTCTGGTGGAATGAGCGGGAGCTCGCTGAGACTCTCTTGGCATGGACGATCCGGATCGATTAGTTCGCCGTTTACTTCTCCCAATGGGAGTAGGCTCAATGAATATTGGCCGATCGAGCTCCGCTTCTTGTGCCTTTTTCATCTCTGCCATATCCTGCTACATGACTTGCACTACATTGGTCAGGGATTTCATCATGTTGATCGACTCACCGCGCTCCGAGTCGGAAGAGCCAGTCTTGGGTGTCTCAGTAACTGGTGGTAAGCGGCTGTCGTCCTCTTTCGGGGTAGGATTCTCGTTCTCATGTTCCTCGAGATGTCTGGAAGTTCTGGTACGGGTCATATCTGCGAGAATGTTTATTGTTACTGTTGCCGATCAGCCCTCCTTCTAGCGCCAAAATGTTGATGCAAAAACTCGCACCAACTAGAGAGATCCGGTTGACCTTGATCGGAACCGGAACAGATGTGTACGTGGCTTGAAAAGCCAACAATGAACAATAGTTATCAAGACAAACAAGTAAAGAACAAACCAGATTTTTAAAGTGGTTCAGCCTCTATATTGAGAGCCTACGTCCACTGTAGCAAGAATATTTTTTATTGAATAATCTGTGAAAACCTCCAGCCTTTCGGACTCCCCCCTCTTCATATTTTTACAGGGGTTTTTATAGTGTTCTTTCATACAAGGTAAGTTAAACTTAAACGAAACTTTATCTTAACAAGGGAAACAATCCCGACATTTATGGGATGAGATGAGAATATGGAATTTGAATCAAATCATATCCCTATCATCAAGGGATAAGACTTGTCATATCAGCTTGCTGTGATTTTGTTGAACACCTTTTGCTGGCGCGGCCAGAGTTTTCTGTAGACCTTTTGGGCGGTCTCACCTGACGGGCTAATTTGGGCGAGCTTCCTGGATTTACAAAGACCAGCTCGTTAACTTCCCAGGCATCATTCCCCGACTGTCAGCGTTAGGCGGGCTATTATGAAAAACCCCGCACAACAAGTATTATTTTTAAATAATAATATTAAAAATAATATTATATTAGTAATTAAAAAGAAAGTATCATTTTTAAATACTAATACAATATTATTAATAAAAATAATAATAAAAATAATATTATATTAGTATTTAAAAAGGGGGGCAATTTATTAATCTAAATAACTTACCCACCAATTTATCCTCCAAACTAAACATATCAATATAACATACCCACTCTCAACCAAACATATTTCAAGTAATACAATATTCTCATATCAAGATAATTTATATTTCCGATAATCTTATTACTAAGGTAAAAAAAACATTATATGAATCAAACGAGGTCTTAGGTATAAATTTTTCAATAATGCTATTTTTACAAACTCGTTGTACAATTTTTTTTTTCATACAAATGAATATATCATAAAATGAATGGATGAATACAAATAAAAAATCAACTCATTAAATGTTCAATAAATTAAATAAAGAACAATACTATTTGTACAAACTCTTTCATACAAACTAATGTGTCATAAAATTGTAATAACTTACTAGCTAGGTATAATAAATAGGAAAATAATATAATATTGTAGTAGGATAAACAGAAATATCATAACAAAATAGGTGTGCGCACATTTAAGTTTATATAACGAAAACTACTTAATAAATATCCATATAACCTTTACAGCAATATAGACATATAAAAAAATACAAAAACTATCAAAAAGGTGACACTATTGACAGAGGCCCGCTAATCTCCCCACTAGACGACTCCCATCCGGTCGATCCATCACCTATTACCTGCAAAAACATTTAAAACAACGGGATGAGCACTAATTGCTCAATAAGTAAATCATACTTCTACTCTACTACTTGCTTTCTTATCCCCTTTATAAATATTCTTACTCTTTGCTACTATTATTTCTTTATTGACATTCTTTCTTTCTCATACTTATACACATGCATTCTCTCTATTACATGATACATAATACTATATATGTACATATGCATGTGAATTCTACTAATGCATGATATAACAACTGATCCATGCACTACAAGAGAGACTAATTGAGCAAGGTAAAAGAAATATAAATTTCTTTTATATCTTTAACTATTTCTTGCTAATTCTCTATTTTCTTTATTTCTACCTTTCTTGCTTTCTTTCTTTCTTACTATAGTCGATCTGACTAGGTCGATGTATGGATCCGAAAATTATTCTATTAAAGTCATGGCTGTATATGTGGGCACTAGGTTGTCACTCAACTAACGCAACGACCCTCACAGGTTTCTCGTCACAACAACCTTCTCTAGACATTCTTAATAATATAAACTAGCTGTAAGAATGTCATAATGCACATGAAACATGCATTATACTTTCTTTCTATATCTTTCTCAAGAACGTCAATCTAAAATAAATTAGGTCTTATATGCATAATCAATATGATATGCTAACTATAAATAAGACCATACTATTTCTCTTCTAATTTCTTTCTAATTCTCAACCATGAATTATGGTAAACTAGTATGGCATAAAATAAATTACATTTCACTTCACTATCCTCGTCTCAATTATAAAGGCCATACTTTAATTTCACATCCTTCAACACTTTAACTATCACTTTTCTAAGCCATAATATTACTTAAACTTTATGGCCATGCATGCATGTATTTGGGTACTAAATACTCCATGATAATCTATAATGCATGCAAATATGAAACTTATCTCTTTTACTTACTTATTGTGTTCTTTATGTGATGTTTCAAGCCAATTCAATTCTTTTCTCAATATCATGCATAATTAACACTTAACATATATTATAATGCACGAATACATTTCTATCACAATATCAACCTTTCTCACTAAATTCAACTACTCACATGACATTAACACATCACAAAATCATCAAGACAACTAACTATTACAAAGTGGCCAAACCTTACTACTTTTTGCCAAAGATCAACATTTCATCAAAATTCTTATCTACTAATCATTTTAACCATGAATCTACTATCACATAGTTAAAATAAACACATTTAAGGTCGTTATAAGGCTTGGTCGAAATTTCTCTTCTTCACTATAATCTCATCCTCTCATCATTTCTTCATTATTTCATCACTAATTTATCACAAATATTACGAACACAACATCAAATGGCCAAGCAAAATACAATAAGGGGCAATATAAGATTCGGAAGAATTCTTCATACTTCACCATGATGACCATTCTTCATCATTTCTTCATGGTTTCTTCATCAATACATCACTCATAACATCTTTATAACAACACTTAATCAAACAAAATACAATAAAGGGCAAATTAGGCCTTGGTCAAAATTCTTCTTCTTCATCATAGTTTCATTTCTTCATCAATTCATCATCATCTCATCATAATGAACATAATAAATACATTATCAAATAATCAAAGAAAACACCATGAAGGCTATAACTATCCATGGCCGAATCTTCACTTCTTTAGTCTACACAATTTGTCAACTTTCTAGTCATTAAATCTTCATATTCATACACCCCAAAGTAAGATAAACATATGGATATCATCAATCATAGTATAATTAATATATATCCCAATTCACATCTTACAACAAACTTAGGGGAAACTTTATCTCAACTTAAATTTGATTTACTTACCTTGATTTAACACCTTTTCAAGCTAAAATTCTCGTTAGAAACAAGTTCACACCTCCTTTAATCCAAAACAATACCAACACATGGAAAATCAAGCATTAAAGTAAGTAAATACATGTCAAAACCTTAAATTAGTGCTTTTAAAAACCATAGGAATTGAAAACCCTACCTTAAAATACCTTAAATCACCTTGAATCCTTGAGAAAATGAAATGAAAATTGAGAGGAAATGGAGAAGCTTAAGTCGACATAGGGAGAAGAAGAAGAATGAAGAAAATTCTAGACTTCATTCTTTATATAAGATATTTTTTAACTACTTTTCAATTTTTCCGTTCAAGTTGGTGTTATTTACAACTTTGCCATTAATGCTTTTACACAAATGCCCTTACTATGATCATAATTTATACTTAAAAAGCTTTCATTTCATTCCGCACTTTTTCTTATAATTCCTTGTGAAAAGACCATTTTACCCCTAGTGAAGATTTAACATTAATTCTTTTTATTTCCTTTAAAGCAATTTCAAAGAATTAATACTACGGGTATAAGAATGAAATATACAATCTTACGTACCTTTTACACCTCTCAGTGTGGGCATTACATTTTTCTCCCCTTTAAAAGAATTTTGTCCCTGAAATTCACTCGAACAACTCCGGGTAACGATTCTTCATATCTTGCTCGACCTCCCAAGTAGCCTCTTCAACTTTGTAATTCCTCTATAACCCTTTTACTAGTGGAATGCTCTTGTTCCGGAGCTCTTTGATCTTTCTATCCAACATCTGAACTGGACACTCCTTATACATAAGATTCTTGTCTAATTCCACTTCTTCAATCTTTAATATATGAGAAGGATCACTAATATACTTCCGAAGCATGGAGACATGGAACACATCGTGCACTTTGTCCATGTTTGGCGATAATGCTAGTCGGCAGGCTACTTTTCCAACTCGTTGTAATATCTTAAAAGGTTCAATATACCTAGGAGCAAGCTTTCCTTTTTTGACTAAAACGCAAAATGCGTTTATATGGGAAAAACTTAATGAATACTTTATCGCCAACTTCAAATTCTATATCTTTTCAGCACTTGATTAATTCTCTCAGTTTGGCTATTTTTCTATGGGTAATAGGCTGAACTAAATGCCAACTTCGTACCCAAGGCTCTCTGTAAACTAGTCTAGAATGCTGAAACAAATCTGGAATCTCTGTCTGATATTATGATCTTGGGTATTCCATGTAATCTGACTATCTCCCTAACATAAATCCTTGCTAATTGATCCGAGGTAGTGTTGTCCTTCAATGAAAGAAAATGCGTTGATTTGGTTAATCTATCAACTATAACCCAAAGTGCATTATAACCCTTCTGAACTCTTGGGAGACCTATGATGAAATCCATAGATATTTCCTCCCATTTCCAACTTGGTAATTCTTCCTGGCACCACTACTATCTATTCTTTACAAAATTCTTCTAATAATTCTCTCTACATTGTAAGCCGAGATAAGAAGGCTTTTCTACTTAAGGCATCAACTCCTGCATTAACCTTCCTAGACTGATACTTAATCTCACAATCATAATCTTTAACTAGCTCTAATAATCTCATATGCCTCATATTCAGCTCATTTTGAGCAAAGAAATACTTCAAACTCTTATGATTGGTGTAGATATTGCATTTGACACCGTATAAATAAAGCCTCCAAATCTTTAATGCAAACACTACATCGGCCAATTCTAATAATGGGTAGGATATCTCGTCTTGTACTCCATTAACTGATGAGAAGTATAAAGTATAACTCTACCCAATTGAATCAATACAACACCAAGGTCCTACAACGAGACATCAGTATAAATATCATACTCTACACCCTCCTAAGGCAGCATCAGAACATGAGCTGAGGTCAATCTTCTCTTCAAATCTTGGAAACTCTTTTCACAATCATCTGACCACACAAAAGGAATTCCTTGCTTGGTTAGAGCCGTAAGAGGTTTAGCTAACTAGGCAAAACCTGCTACCAATCTTCTATAATAACCAGCTAACCCCAAGAAACTTCTAATTTCCTTTACTGTTTCGAGCCTCTGCCGTTCTAAGATTACTTCTATCTTGTTGGGGTCTAATGATACACCTTCCTTAGAAATAACATGCCCCAAAAATACCACTCGGTCTAACCAGAACTCGCATTTAGAGAATTTGACATACATCTTCTTTTCTCTCAACCGCTACAGCATAAATCTCAAATGTTCTTCATGCTCTTCTTTTGTCTTAGAATAGACTTAAATATCATTGATGAGCATCACAATAAATCTATCAAGGCAATTCTGAAACACACTGTTCATCAAGTCCATAAAAATTGCTAGAGCATGTGTCAAACCAAATGGCATAACTACAAACTCATAATGCTCATAACGGGTCCGGAAGACAGTCTTAGCTATATCTTGTTGTACAACCCTCACCTGATGGTAACCCAACTTCAAATTGATCTTAGAAAATAATGCTAATCTTTTAAGTTGATCAAACCGATCATCAATACGAGGCATCAGGTATTTATTTTTTACTGTCACCTTATTTAGTTCTCTGTAGTCAATACACATTCACAACGACTCATCTTTCTTCTTTACAAACAAAATGGGTGCACCCCAGGGAGAATGACTCGACCGGATAAAATCCTTATCCAAAAGCTCTTGGAGTTGCTTTTTCAATTCTTGGAGCTCTGCTAGGGCCATACAATAGAGGGCCTTAGAAATTGGCACTGTATTAGGTGCTAGCTCGATACTAAAATCTACCTCTCTCTCTCTCTGGTGGTAATCCAGATAAATCATCCAAAAAGACATCTGGAAACTCCTTGACAACTAGTACATCCTGAATCTTAGGTCGGAAAGTATCACTACTACTGATCACATGAGCCATGTACCCAGAACATCATTTTCTTAACATCTCTCTGGCCTTCAAACTACTAATCAACATACTGAACTGATGGCCCTCTCCAAAAATGAACTTATCTCCATTGTCGAGATTGAATATGGCCTTCAATCAAACTCTCATCAAGTGTCCCGGCTGTCTACACCTGAAACATACATTTCTGTCCAAGTCTGTTAAACACTCTCCTGCATGTCTCCTCCCACATTTCTAACATGTTGGGAAGCCATTGGTTCTCTGTTTATTTCCTTTCTCGTCTTTTTCGTTCTTCTTAAATTGGAATCTCTTTTTATTCTTTCTCTCTAGATCTGGAAACATCAGCTCTATCTCTCAGCCGAACTCCAGATAATACACTAGGAACTACTGGGGACACTATAGCTCAGGTTATCTGTCTCACAAAAACCTCTGCCCGAAGGGCCTGCTTTAAGGCCTCACTATAGGTTTGGGGAGGTTGAGGACCTGACATGGTGTCTCTAGCTATCTCTAGGTCCAAGCCATGCATAAACTTGTCCCTCCTCAACTCAGGGGTACTAACTATGCACGGTGCAAATCTGGCTAATGCATTAAATCGAACAGAGTACTCCTTCACTGTACTAGTCCTCTGACGAAGACTAATAAACTCATGAGTCTTTTCATAAATATTTTTCAATAGTTCGGTACTCTGTCTCACACAACCGTCTAAAATCTCTCCATGTCATGGTGGGGACATCATGTGTCTCCTCCATCAGGTCCTACCAAAATTCGGGCATCTCCTCTAAATAAGAAACTGGCGTACCTAATCATATCCTGATTTATCATAGTCAATAATGCAGTGGTACGCTCTACTGTTCTGATCCATTCCTCCGTAGCCACGGGGTCACTAGTACCTTTAAACGCTGGTGGTTGATGCTAACTAGGGAGTCCATAAATGGGCTCCATATGACCGTGCACTACCAGGGGTACTGTCCTCTCTCTATCGGCTCTAAGTGCCGATGTAGCCCCTGGTATCTCAACTCTCTCTAATGCACGTCTAGCTCTATCATCTCTCAACGCCTACTGAATGAGGTCATATACTCTAGCCTCATCGAAAACAGGAGGAGTTGATCCTGACGGGTTAGATAACTCGCCTGCATTCTGCACAACTTTACCCATATCATTACTGGATCGTGTGTTACACCTCATCTTAACACGCAGAACATCACTAATATTAGTAACTAACTTAATTCACTTAATGCAGGTAAGAAAAGAAACAACTTACAGCGACCAGTGATGGTACGTCAACACAGCGGGAGAGACATACTGTCAACTTCTAAAACCCAATTATTTCCCAAAATCTTGCTCTGATACCATAAATGTAATAACTTACTAGTTAGGTATAATAAATAGGAAAATAATATAATATTGTAGTAGGATAAACAAAAATATCATAACAAAATAGTTGTGCACACATTTAAGTTTATATAACAAAAACTACTTAATAAATATCCATATAACCTTTACAACAATATAGACATATCAAAAATACAAAAAACTATAAAAAAAGGTGACATTGTTGACAGAGGCCCGCTAATCTCCCAGCTGGACGACTCCTATCCGGCCGCTCCATCACCTATTACCTGCAAAAACATTGAAAACAAAGGGGTGAACACTAATTGCTCAGTAAGTAAATCATACTTATACTCCACTACTTGCTTTCTTATTCCCATTATAAATATTCTTCCTCTTTGCTACTATTCTTTCTTCATTGGCATTCTTTCTTTCTCATACTTATACACATGCATTCTCTTTATTACATGATACATAATACTATATGTGTACATATGCATGTGAATTCTACTATTGCATGATGTAACGACTGCTCCATGGACTACAAGAGAGACTAACTGAGCAAGGTAAAAGAAATATAAATTTCTTTTCTATCTTTAACCATTTCTTGCTAATTCTCTCTTTTCTTTCTTTCTATCTTTCTTGCTTTCTTTCTTTATTACTATTGCCGATGGGACTAGGTCGATGTACGGATTCAGAACCTTTGGCCATGTGAGCAATGTATTGCTCTAATCCATATGTACCGCTAACGAGCTATACGATTTTAAATATCTCTACTAAAGCCATGACTATACATGTGGGCACTAGGTCGTCACTCAACTAATGCAACGACGCTCACAGGTTCCCCGTCACAACAACCTTCTCTAGACATTCTTAATAATATAAACTAGTTGTAAGAATGTCATGATGCACATAAAACATGCATTATACTTTCTTTCTATATCTTTCTCAAGAATGCCAATCTAAAATAAATTAGGTCTTATATGCATAATCAATATGATATGCTAACTATAAATAAGACCATACTATTTCTCTTTTAATTTCTTTCTAATTCTCAACCATGAATTATGGTAAGCTAGTATGGCATAAAATAAATTAAATTTCACTTCACTATCCTCATCTCAATTATAAAGGCCATACTTTAATTTCACATCCTTAAACAGTTTAACTATCACTTTTCTAAGCCAGAATATTACTTAAACTTTATGGCCATACATGCAAATATGAAACTTATCTCTTTTCCTTACTTATTGTGTTTGTTGGGAAATTCATCAGGTGCGCAGCAAAATAAAAGAAAAAAACTTTACGCTCGATGGACTACCATTAACCAAGACCAGGATGATACATATAATTTATACAGTATTAATAAACAAATAAGAATAAGAAACTAGATTTATACCAGCGTTTGGAGGCTCCTTCTTAGAATATTGATTTCGCTATCAATCCAAGAACGGGATTGAACGGACGGTAATCCACACGAAAATAATCGGTATGAACCAATAATCGATATGCTAGAACGATTATTGGCTTCAAGAATACACAAGAGACAAGATATGAATTCTGCTCACAAGAAGGAAAAACACTGTTCACGTTTTTGGGAGAGAGCAAAAGGGTGGCTAGGGTTTTACTTTTGTAAAAAGGTTATATTGTTTTAATTTTCAATTGCATTTATATAGTGCAACAAATTAAAACCCTATTCCACATTGGAATAGACATGGATTCCACATTAATCCATCCTTGTAGCC